>JBBPMH010000259.1:0-39274 GCA_038090235.1 Pulveroboletus ravenelii | reverse complement strand
CTCAAGGTCAGAGTTAGGGCTATTGATGACCCTGCAAGGGTCAGAGCTGATATATTTTGGTTCTCTTGCAAATGTTAAGTCTTTCCAAAATGGCCCAACATTGGGACACTTATTTGAGCCACTGTAATGCGATGGTCTGAGATGGTTGCTGTTTATGAGTGCCATATTGATTTGAAGTCTTTTGATATGACAATAATGACACAATGATGATGACATTGTCATTGCTGACTTGTTGTGTTGCCACCAGCATGGTCTCCCTGACCTTGTCCTGACGTAGTTGACAATGACACACAATGTCATCATGTGTTGCCACCATCTTCATCTCCCTGCTCTCCTCATCCTGATGGGATGACAATGAAATGATAATCACAATGTCATTATTGCCATTGTTGTTTTACCACCAGTCTCATCTCCCTGACCCCCTCAACATAACAGTTATTGTTGTCATATCCCCATCCTTGTCCCCCAGACCTCAATGTGACAACAATAATGGCATCAGATGAACAACACAATGACTACAACTACAACATGATTATGTAGACTGTATGGTAGTAGCTAATTGATTTTTTAATATGATTTCTTGACAAGTTGAGGACTGTCAGTTAGTCAACTTGAAGTCAGAAGTTGTGGCTAATGGAGCCAATTGAGCCAACTAAATATATTACAGCTTGACCTGCCATGGCTCAGCTAAACTGGGCACTCAGCTCTGACTCAAGTCAGCTAAAAGTCAGAACTATGGCAACACTAGCTCTGCAATCAATAGTTAGCATATTGTAACATTTGTGTACATAAAACTTATGGCCAGCTTGGACTTTAACACAGTGAAATGTCTTTGCCAAGCAGTGATAATGTCTTTGTGAATTTTTGCATAGCAAGGGATTTGAGAGTCCTTGAGATTATGGTGGAGCAGGAGAAGAAGTTCTTGAAATTCTTGGCATTCAATGATGTTCAAGGACTGGATACTACCTCATAAACAGTACTAGAGTAAGAAGAAAATGCATTTGACAAACCTGGTCATCTGCAATGATAAAAGCAACCAGTCAATCATATAGTTTTTTCACAGAGAAAGAAGGGACTGATATGTGATTGCCAAACTTCATGTTGTTTGTGGGCAGAGCTTCCAGATCATGAGGAGGAAGAGACACAAGTGTTTTGCCATCCACCAATACTTTTCAGATTTGCATAAGCATATACCTACAAGTCATGATGCTCTTGATGCTTTCCAATCATATTTGCTATCCATTCATTTCTGTGAGAGTGATGTACTCTAACAAGTTATTATGATCAATATGGTCACACAGCACAGTTGTGCTGGTGTTCCAAGAATATTGGAATATATGTATGATCACACTTCAAATTCACTTGAGCCCATGTGACAGGATCAGCATTATAGGTGTCCCTATGAATAATTTGTGAAAATGAATAAGTAGCAAGTGACAAGACCTGCTTACTTGCAATACTTACACATAGTGCTTTCCAAAGTCCTGTCAAAAAAATGATGAATATCTGCTGTGGTCAGGACTTTCTTCTGCTGCTATATGTTATAGAGGGGATCTGTGGCTGAATTTAGTTGCATCACATCATCATCATCATCATCAACCTCAGGACAGTAAGATCAACAGTAGAGAAGCTCATTACTTGACTCTTCATCAGAGTCAGATGGTTCATCAATCACTATTTCTTTCTTTGAGATAGGAGCCATGCACTTTGGATGAGCTTGTGTGGAAGAAAGGGGGATAGCAGTGGTCAAATTGGTAGACAACAGTCTTGAGCTGTGTGAGCAAGAGTAAGCCCTAGCTGTCTGAATCTCAGATATTGGATGGGAATGCTGCCAAGATTGTAACTGAGAGCCTCTGCTTGGAGGCTCAGTGAGGGAATGATCTAGCACATCATGATCAGGTCCAGAAGCAGGAGGGGCATTAACACTGCAAGATGGACAATGCATAGCCAGCTGGAGCCAAGTCAGAGAAAAGACAGAGGAAAAGCCAAAGGTTGGCTTGATATTGTGCTAGCTTTTTATAAGGCTTTTTATATTGAGTAAATGAACATTCTGAGACCATGCACCCTGCCTAGCCACAGATCTGGAAGTCCAGTTCAACCATTGCTCATATTAAGTAATCAACTAACTAGCGCTTCTCCTTACCAAGGTGCATTAATTACCAAGTACTAGTCACTCAACATGTTAGGATTATCTGTTTCACATAAAAACATTGGTAAAGTATATAACAATGATTCAATGACAACAGAAAGAATATGTACATTACTAAGTCCCCATCCAGCTCCAGCCTAGTCCTAAAATGTCAACAATTTGAAGCATGCTCATAAGTAGAAAAGTAGCTTACCCATTTGTGAGACTTACACTTTTTGCTGGAAGACTTCTTGGCCAGACCTTGGAATGATGCCATAGATTGATGTGAGGGTGTGATAGGTCATTTGGTAGAATGCACAGGCTCAGACAGAAACTCATCACTCTTCCATTTCATGCTATTCCTCACTTTCAAATGCCACTATGCATAATAATGAGAGTATGTAATATGGAACAGTGAATCTTGCACATCCAAAAGAAACAACAACCAGTTGGTAGGAAAAGTTGTGGTCAAACATGTGATCTGAACATGAGTAACCTTCTCAGGGTCAACATTGAGCCCTTCTATGGTGTCGGCAATCTGAAAAAGCAAGCAGCATGTCACTTGGTTGAGTATTGTGTTGATATTGGACATCTGTAAGTCAGGGAATAATGTCTGTATGGATGTCTATGATTAGTAAAAGTTACTGTGAGATGTAATAAACATATCCCTCATGCACATAGTGAACCATGCCCAGAAAAATTGAATTTGCCATTGTTGTCTCAGAGAAAACAATGGAATGTGATGGACTTGATCTCAATCCAACATACCTGTTTGATGACTATTGGCACTAGTGTGGGGGATGCTGGGGACATGGGAGGTACAAAGGCTGCATAGGTGAGTTCTGGACAGGAATGAAGGGTATAGTCAAGGGGAAGAGAATCATATGCCTTCTCTCAAATTGATATCATGAATGTGAAGTCCAGTTCAGGGATCATGTTTGCTACAGAAGAGATCTGACATTTCATCAATGATATACCTGAGCTACAGTGACTCCAAAAACTATTCCAATGTTTGGTAATTTTGTAGTGTACATACAATAGCAGTTGTAGGTGTGGGAATCCCGCTTAGCGTTGGTGGGATCATGTGATGTACTAACTCTTGGCTACCTGCTGACATAATAATTATGTAATTTGGCCCAGGGAATGCAGAGATACATTCATTTTAAAACAGGATATCATTGGAATAGTTTTTGAGCTTTTCATATGATTTATAGGATTTCAGTAAAACAAAGGAATATTTGTTATTATTTGATGCTACAAACAAAGATACACATATAAATATAATGTCTGAGCTTGAAATAGATCTCACACTTCTTTGCTTTCAATCATTACCATTATGCAATCTCTCTCTACTACTTAAAAGAACACTATTCTCTTTTAGCTTGATTCTGGCCATTTTATTCACTCTATTGCATCTAGAACAAATGTAGGCATTGCCACTATCTCCAGACTTTGTTCAAAGGAGTGTTCTACCCTTCAAAAGTCTACTGGAGGTTGTCCATCCAAGTTTTCTCCTATAAATATTCATCATGCTCAGCATCTTATTACCTCTGGAGAAGTTGAGACTGCTGTTCAGGTGACCAAAACACTTTCCAATATCATCAACCAGCCTCTCTCTACCAATACAGTTTGCCTTCACTTGAAGAAAGCTGGTATGAAGGCTGTAGTCAAGTCCAAACATCCTCTTCTCTCTGCTAAGCATCATAAAGCTCACTTGGATTTTGCCTATGCCTATAAGGATTGGATCATAGCAGACTGGAAGAAGGTAATATACCAAAATCAATCACCTAGGGTCAGATGGGCATAAATGGGCATGGAAAAGAGCTGGTAAGGGGCTTAGTGATAGACTGGTAGATGGAACCCTCAAGTTTGGTGGAAATTCTATGATAATGTGGGGGTGTATGACTTGGGGGGGAGTTGGCTCTGCTGCCAAGATGGATGGTAAGATGGATGGGGATCTATACCTTTAAATTTTGAAGGAGGACCTGCTGGATACCTTGCAGGATCATGAACTCAATCCTTCTGATATCATCTTTTAGCAAGACAATGACCCCAAGCATACTTGCAAAAAGGTCAAGAACTGGCTAGAGGAGCAAGAATTCAGAACTATGGTTTGGCCTGCACAATATCCTGACCTGAACCCTATTGAACATCTCTGGGGTTACCTCAAAAGAAGACTTGCAGAGTATGAAAACCCTCCTAATAGAATTGAAGAGTTATGGAAAAGGACTAAGGCAGAGTGGTGGGGTATAGCATCTGGGGAGTGTCAGAAGTTGATTGAGAGCATGCCTAGAAGGGTTCAGGCAGTGCTTAAAGCCAAAGGAGGATATAATAAGTACTGATATATATCAGATACCCTATCTGTTACCAAAAGCTCAAAAACTGTTCCAATGATGTTCCTGTTTTAAAATGGATGTATTTTGGTATTCCCTTGGCCAAATTACATAACTATTAGGTCAGCAGGTAGCCAAGAGTCAGTACATCACATGATCCCACCAACACTAAGCAGGATTCCCATGCCTACAACTGCTATTTTATGTACATTACAAAATTATCAAACATTGGAATGATTTTTGGAGTCACTGTAAACCCAACCTCCCTGACCCATATGGGAGTCACACATCTTCCTGAATGGCTGTGTGAACATAGGTCAAGATAAAAGTCAGGAATGATGACAGTGGGGATGGCCTCATGTCAAATGGCAAGATTAGTCCTTATATGTACAGTAACATCATCATTGTCATCTAATGAAAGCCATATGAACATCTTGTTTATGTGCTGGGCAAAGTTATTGAGTGGGAACTCATGAACCTCATATGAAACCATGGTGACAAGTTGGTGGAAATCAGGAAGATATATGAGTCTGATGGTGCATGATCAAAAGATGGTACCCAGATGACATTGAATTGTACTCACTTTGCAATTGTCTGATGGCATCTATCCTCAGCTGAAAGTGTTGATATGAAATTGAAATCTTCAGGCATAATGTTGTCAAAGACCTATTGTAAAGATAAGACCAAATGTGAAGAAGCAGTATGATACTAACCAGTTTACTGAGGAATGTGGTTTGAAGAGCCTTCACAATGGACAGGCAATGATCAATGTTGCCAGACTGAGCTATTGAAGTGAGGAAATGAGTCTCTGGATCTGTGATAGTGTTAGAACTAATGTTATGTGTTGGCCTTGTGGCAGGCTGAAGTAGGTGTTCACCAGGTGGTGTGGCCCTATTGATTAGGGCAGCAAAATCAAGACAATTGTTGATGACCTCACCTTGTCCTTGCTCAGGGAATGATCGTGTAGATGGAGAACTGAAGTCACTTTGCGATGAACTGCTTGATGTTGTTTACCTGATCATCGTTTTGAGGACTGGACAGTAGATACGGCGAGTTCCCATACGACCCGGAAATTCGAGTCCATCCCATCAGAAGCATGTCGAATGTGATGCACCACCTGTCATCAAGCCACCCGCACTACTAATATGATATCTTCCATATTGGAAAAGTGCTGACAACAAACGGGTCAGATGCATGACATCGCGGTGAGTTCAAGTGCGTGCACATAACACCATCACGGGTGTAATTTAGTCAAGAGTGACTTTGATAACTCTTGTACAGGTCAAGAAAGTTGTATCACAGCAGTTCTGTACCGAAATAGTGAAGCTTGCTCACCTTGGTTGTCATAGACGAGTAGCCAGCAGACCGAGGTAAGCAGCTACGCAGCATCAATATACAAAGATGGGGTGAACGTGCTAGGCCGGAGCACAGGACAAAACAAAATATAATATGCTTGGGCCAACGATGATAGCACCAGTGCAAACGATGATATCATTGTGTTCAAATCTATATCAATGAACATTCTGGCAGTTGAATGCATCGTAGAACAATATCTGATACTGCACCGGGAACGAAAACATGCCGTTGAATGCCGGGATGGGGAACGTGCTTGTACCTCCAACAAAGGTGAGCCCGAGTATGATGATACATGCCATGGAGGTGAAACGTACCGGCCACTAGCCTATCAGAGCCTTGTACATCCAATCAAGCGCATATTGTCGTGGCAGCCATTGGAGGATGTAAAATAAAGTGGATTTGCTACCCAATGTCATGTACGGCGGAGGGTTCGCACTAAGAGCCTGTCCCGTGATCCTGCGAGCACACTCGTGTGTGTCCATGCCTCCTTGATTCAAGCTACCATCCATCCGGCGAATCATTTTTGGCTCATACTGCTTGTACATTGTTGTGGGCCGATACGTCGCGGCCTGGTTCCTTACTATGTTAGAAGTCACACCTCCCGGAGTGACAAGCATGACTTTGACACCAAATGGCTTACACTCCATTGCGAGACCTTCAGAGACAGAGTGGAGAGCAGCCTTGGAAGCACAGTATAGAGCATTCCATGGCGTTGTGCTGTAGAACACGAGATTAACTTAGTGTCCGCTATATGAGAAGTACACAAAATTCACACTAGACCAGCGACGGAACCAATGTTGACGATCAAGCCCTCCTTGCGTTCAAACATGGAAGGTATCACCGCGTTCGACACGCGCAGAGCCCCAAATGTGTTCAATTCGAAAGCGTATCGAATTTGGTCGACAGTGGCTTCAGCCACAGCTCCTAAATGACATTATTTTGTGCTCAGCGTAGCTAACGGGTGACGGGGCCGACCCCAGACTAAAGCATGTGAGGGACACACGTACTCACCAACCGTTGAAGCACCCGCGTTGTTCACGACAATGTCAATTCTACCGATCTCTGCAAGGATAGTGTGCACGATGCGTTCGATATCATCCCCGTTGGTAACGTCCAGGACGTGTTTCCGGATGTTCGGGCTTTGAAACCCTTGCATACTCTCGAGGTTTCGAGATGTTGCATAAACAATGCACCCTTGCACGGCGAATTCTTCGCATCTGCGTCCGAAGTTGGTGGCCGCTGGCAGTCAGAACACACTTTAATGTGGCGAAGTAAGGACAATGAGACGTACAGTGCAAACCCTATTCCACCTGCGGAGCACCCAGTGACAAGTACTATCTTTGGGTTCGCTGCGGGTGCTGTTGGCATTGTTGCCAACTTCGTGACTTGATAAGGTGTGCAGATTCTCACGCACACGTTCACTAATGTTGGCCACCTAAGTCGAGATGGCCTAGGTATGCGTGAGAAGCGAAGTGGGCTTATCGCTCTTCTCTCTGCCCACTTCGCATCCCGGGACCCCAGCAGCTCCGTTAGCGTAGTCCTTTTCATTCTCTTTTCGCACCTACTCACCGCGCCCTCTCTCAGCCTACGGACGTTCCCTGTTCGTCCACTCGCCACCGTTCGACGTTGCTTCGCTCATCGCTCGAGCCAGACTGTTCGGTTCCCAACCCACCCTCACAGCTCACTTGCCCGATAGGTCTAGAGAGCAGTTTCGGGCTGGAAAAGCCTATGGCTTTTCACCCACCCCCGCATCCACACCTTTGTACCCAGCTAAGAGTAACGTCGATCACACTCCCCATCCTATAATCCATAAGCACGCAACGCATAGATTGCTGGTTGCTTATGCCGCAGTTTCGATCCGTCAAATCCATATTTCTAGCCCGACTTGAACGTGCGCTGTCAATTTTCGGGGCCCTTCACGCCGTACAGTTCACACAGGTTCTTCTCGACTTTGCATCCCTCGTCGGTTCACAGTTCTATGATGGAAGACGAACAGGTCCAGACTTTGTCTTTCCCATGACCAGCCTCATCAAGCGGCAATCAGGTCATCTTGCGAAGCTCGTTCTCCAGTACAGCAAAGATCTACGAAACGTCGAGCCTGGAAACGGAGACACGTCACACCAGACCGGTGTCCCTCAGGCTGTCGCCGTCCTAGACCTCGATGATGCTCCACGCCTTGGCTTGGAGTCGTACTCTACACGAGCGGATTTCGATCTGATAGTGCTTGTGCCCATACTACTGAGCCTACTCATCATCTTGGGGACCCAACAGTGGTTTCCTTTTATCGGGCTCGTCGTCTTTGATCTTATCATTGCTCTCATACTCGGACCTGGCACACTCACGCTCATTCGGAGGACACCAGTGCACCCTGCAGGGCTGGATTCGGGCTCCGGATGTGCGGTGCTCATGGACGACAGCTTTACAGTCGTCATTCGGGGCAGCCAAAGAATTGTCGAGGCCGTCACCGAGGGTGGCTTCTACCTCTCCTTTGCGGATCCTCAGCTCGCGCGTGGGGTCACCCCCGTCGCCGAGAAATGGCAAGAAAAGCAACTCGCCTCTGACCTCTTATACGGTGCCTTGGAGGGAGGCTGCCGTGGGGTATGCGAGGCTGTCGTGATGGGCCTTTTGTATTTACACACTGCCATTCCTAACCTCAAAGAGATATGCTACGTGGTAATCTTTGGGCGCATGATCGGCAAGGCATGGTTGGGACCGAAAACGTTTGCCACCGATTTCGGATCACTAGACACGCTACTGCGATGGTTGGTAGAAATGTTGGGAGAGTTGATTGTCTTCCTGGCCGTAGCGGCCTGCGTTGCGCCCGCGTCGTCCCCGAGACTGCTTCATGTCGCGCCATACTTCGTCCAATTCACTTACTTTATGTTGTTCCTCAGGCTCACCTTGCAATATCGAAACTACCCAATTCGGACGGAACGATTCTTCGACGCGCTAGGCCGCCCATCGGTAAGGAAGTGGTTGTTTCACACACCGGCTTCAGCAGCAACCTTTGTCTGTCTCGTCCTCTGTCGGGACATTCCCCGACCTGTCAAGAGCATTGACATTGCTCACTTCCTGAACATCCTCATACCTGATGAACGCGATATATCGAGGGTATGGAAGGAAAGGGTAGCTGATCGCATCGTACACGATGAATCCATCACCTTTGTGCCGACTATACCTACGTTTCGTGACGTGCGCCAAGAGCATCTCCAACATCTGTTGGACGACGCTCAGTTCGCTTACAACAGATACTGCGACTTTGTTTCTGATACCTCTACTGCATAGCTATCGTTCTGAATGTGCTGATCCTCTGATTCATGTACGATCTTACGTGGTACTTTGGGAGGTCTGGTGTATGACTTGTACGAATCGCGTTGTTACCTATGCGGACTGTCTCATACTGCACCGTCTGAACGCCTGGAACGACGTACTAGTACGAGAAGGTCTGATATTGTGTAAGTATCCTTGTGCACCAACACGCCTCGGATAATAAGTTTGGACTACACCTGCCATCGCTGGATTGTACGGGACGATATCAGGAAAGCAGTGCGACTCGTCATTCGACAGCGCATCAGAAGCAGTCGAGAGAAGACGGGACAAGATGTGCGGATCGAACTTGTTTTACCGCGATGGCCGATTACTCGAGGGTCCCTCTCGTAAGTGAAACACCACGACTCACCAATCGCCGCCGCTGTCCATCTTCTGGCAGGCATCTTAGGCAAACCTATGGGTAGATTGAACGGTCACCAGGGTTCTCTGGCCTGTCCTCCAGGTGAATGATGTCGACGTAAACAGCTAGATGCTGTACACGATTTCCTAAATTCGAACCCACCTAATTAGAACATGATGAACTATCGCGCGTATCATGGAGATTTTGAGTGTCACACCTGCTTGGAAGGCAAATTTGGCTTTTGACGAGAACATGTTATAACTAGGAATATACAAGCACTACCACCTAGTGGCGTTTGGTCAAATATAACATTGACAATCCCTCACACAAGTTGTATCGCATTTGGTCGCCGCCATCCAGCACACAGTGCGACGAGAGGACAGCCCTGTGCTAAGGTGGGTCCGATTATCATGATACATGGATAAAACGTACCCACTATTGGCCAATTAGAGCTCTGTACATCCTCCCAAGGGCATATTGCCGCGGCATCCATTGCAGGAAGTAAAACAGGGTAGATTGGTTGCCCAATGTCATGTATGGGGGTGGACTCGCCCTGAGAGCCTGTCCCACGACCCTGCGAGCGAACTCGTTTGTGTCCATGCTATTTGGGCTCTGGCTCAGATTCATCCGGCGAATTATCTTTGACTCGTATTCCTTGTACATCGTTGTAGGTGAGAGTTCGAGTGTCGCCGCTTGGTTCTTTGCGATGTTGGAAGTCACGCCTCCTGGAGCGACAAGCATGACCTTGACCCCAAATGGCTTGCACTCCATTGCAAGACCTTCCGAGATCGAATGGAGTGCAGCCTTGGAAGCAGAGTACAGAGTATTCCACGGCGTTGTTCTGCAAAAAAAACCTTAGCTGACGCTTTGGGGAATGCATAAAGCTCACATGTGACCTGCGAGGGAACCGATGTTGACGATCAGGCCTTCCTTGCGTTGGAACATGGAAGGTATCACCGCATTCGACAGGACCAAGGCACCAAATGTGTTCAATTCGAAGGCGCGTCGAATCTGGTCGATGGTGGCTTCAGCCACGGGACCTAGACAACGTCGTTCATTGCTCTGCACTCAGGATAACCGACAAGGCCATGGCTAAAGCCAGGACAAAATATCTGAGGACTCACCGATAGCCAGACCACCCGCATTGTTCACCACGATATCGATCTTGCCAGCCTCCGCAAGGATAGCTTGCACAGTGCATTCGATATTTTCTCCGTTGGTGACATCCAGGACACGGGTTCGAATGTTCGGACTCTGGAACCCCTGCATACTCTCGAGCTTCCGAGATGTCGCATACACGATACACCCTTGCGCGGCGAATTCTTCACATCTGTGCCGGAAATCGGTCGTTGATAGTAATCAGAACAACACGCTTCAGTGTGGTGAAGTAAGGTCAATCCGACATACAGAGCAAACCCTATTCCACCCGCAGAGCATCCAGTGACGAGTACTATCTTTGGGTCCGTTGCCGGTTCTGCTGACATTGCTGAGTTCTAACAAGTGATCAGTGTAAGGCCGTGGGTACGGGCGCTAACTCGACAAGGTGTGAATATAACTGGTCCGAAACATCTTCGTCTGGGGTGGTTACTAAGGGCAACGGGTAGCTAATAATAATACTTATAAGGTCATGTGACCATGAACTTTGCGCCTGTGCCAAACTCAATCTCCAATACAGACAAATCGTCGAGCATACAAATACAGGTACTATCGCACCAAATTGGTCTTCCTCAGGGCCGTCACAGCTTTCGACTTTGGTGACGTTCCGTATTTTGGTGTAGAGTCACAGTACTCCACATGGTCAGGCGTCGATTTGATGGTACTTGTGCCCCACATTGCCAAGCTTGATCATCGTTTTGAGGACTGGACAGTAGATACGGCGAGTTCTTATGCGACCCGGAAATTCGAGTCCATCCCATCAGAAGCGTGTCAAATGTGATGCACCATCCCGTCATCAAGCCGCCCGCACTACTAATCGTGCATGATATCTTCCATATTGGAAAAGTGCCGACAACAAACGGGTCAGATGCATGACATCGCAGTGGGTTCGAGTGAGTGCACATAGCATCACGGGTGTAATTTAGTCAGGAGTGACTTTGATAGCCTCTGGTACAGGTCGTATCGCAGTAGTTCTATACTGAAATAGTCAAGCTTGCTCACCTTGGTTGTCATAGACGAGTAGCCAGTAGACCGAGGTAAGCAGCTACGCGGCTCCGATATACGAAGATGGGGTGAACGTGCTAGGCCGGAGCACAGGACAAAACGAGACATGACATGCTTGATGATAGCATCAGTGCAAATGATGATTTCATTACGTTCAAATCTATATGAACGAACATTCTGGCAGTTGAATGCATCATTGTAGAACAATATCTGATACTCCACCAGGAACGAGAACATGTTGTTGAAAGCCAGGATGGGGTACATGCTTGTTCCTCCAACAAAGGTGAGCCCGAGTATGATGATACATGCCATGGAGGTGAAACGTACCGGCCACTAGCCTATTAGAGCCTTGTACATCCAATCAAGCGCATATTGTCGTGGTAGCCATTGGAGGATGTAAAATAGGGTGGATTTGCTACCCAATGTCATGTACAGCGGAGGGTTCGCACTAAGAGCCTGTCCCGCGACCCTGCGAGCACACTCGTGTGTCCATGCCTCCTTGATTCAAGCTACCATCCATCCGGCGAATCATTTTTGGCTCGTACTGCTTGTACATTGTTGTGGGCCGATACTTGCGGCCTGGTTCCTTACTATGTTAGAAGTCACACCTCCTGGAGTGACAAGCATGACTTTGACGCCAAATGGCTTACACTCCATTGCGAATCCATCAGAGATAGAGTGGGGAGCAGCCTTGGAAGCACAGTATAGAGCATTCCATGGCGTTGTGCTGTAGAACACGAGATTAACTTAGTGTCCGCTATTTGAGAAGTACACAAAATTCACACTAGACCAGCGACGGAACCAATATTGACGATCAAGCCCTCCTTGCATTGAAACATGGAAGGTATCACCGCGCTGGACACGTACAGAGCCCCAAATGTGTTCAATTCGAATTTGGTCGACAGTGGCTTCAGCCACAGCTCCTAAACGACATTATTTCGTGCTCAGCGTAGCTAACGGGTGACGGGGCCGACCCCAGACTAAAACACGTGAGGGACACGTACTCACCAACCGTTGAAGCACCCGCGTTGTTCACGACAATGTCAATCCTACCGGTCTCTGCAAGGATAGTGTGCACGATGCGTTCGATATCATCCCCGTTGGTAACGTCCAGAACGTGTTTCCGGATGTTCGGGCTTTGAAACCCTTGCATACTCTCGAGGTTTCGAGATGTTGCATAAACAATGCACCCTTGCACAGCGAATTCTTCGCATCTGCGCACAAAATTGGTGGCCGCTAGTAGTCAGAACACACCCCAGTGTGGCAAAGTAAGGTGAATGAGACGTACAGTGCAAACCTGCAGATGGCATTGTCGACTTGATAGGATGTGCAGATTCTCGCGCACACATACACACTACTACTATACTACTTCAAGTAAACGTTCCGAGCTTATGCCACAGTTACGATTCGTCAGTTCCACATTTCTAGCCCGACTTAAACGCACACTGTCAATTTTCGGGGCTCTTGACCCCGTACAGTTTACACAGGTTCTTCTCGACTTTGCATCCCTCGTCGGTTCACAGTTCTGGGATGGAAGACGGACAGGACCAGACTTTGTCTTTCCTGTGGCCAGCCTCACCAAGCGGCAATCAGGTCATCTTGCGAAGCTCGTTCTCCAGTACAGCAAAGATCTACGAAACGTCGAGCCTGGAAACGGAGACGCGTCACACCAGACCGGTGTCCCTCAGGCTGTCGCCGTCTTAGACCTCGATGATGTTCCACATCTTGACTTGGAGTCGCACTCCACACGGGCGGATGTCGACCTAATGGTACTTGTGCCCATACTATTGAGCCTACTCGTCATCTTGAGGACCCAACAGTGGTCTCCTGCTATTGAGTTCATCGTCGTGGATTTTATCGGTGCTCTCATACTCGGACCTGGCACACTCACGCTCATTCGGAGGACACCAGTGCACCCTGCGGGGCTGGATTCGAGTTCTGGATGCGCGGTGCTCATGGACGACAACTTTACGGTCGTCATTCGGGGCAGCCAAAGAATTGTCGAGGCCATCACTGAGGGTGGCTTTTACCTCTCCTTTGCAGATCCTCAGCTCACGCGTAGCATCACCCCCGTTACCGAGAAATGGCAAGAAAAACAAGTCGTCTCTGACCTCTTATACGGTGCCTTGGAGGGAGGCTGCCGTGGGGTATGCGAGGCTATCGTGATGCGCCTTTTGCATTTACACACTGCCATTCCCAACCTCAAAGAGATATGCTACGTGGTCATCTTTGGACGCATGATCGGCAAGGCATGTTGGTTGGGACTGAAAGCGTCTGCCGACGATTCCGAACCACCAGTTTCAGGCGTAACCCCACTGCGATCGGTGGCAAGAGTATCAGGGGAGTTAATTGGCTTGCTGGCCGTAACGGCCTGCATTGCGTCCGCACCGTCCGCCGCGATACTGCTTCATGGCGCGTCATTCTTCGTCCAATCCTCTTACTTTGGGTTGTTCGCCAGGCTCGTCTTGCAATCTCAAAACTACCGGATTCGGACGGAACGATTCTTCGACGCGCTAGGCCATCCATCGGTAAGGAAGTGGTTGTTTCACACACCGGCTTCAGCAGCAACTTTTGTCTGTCTCGTCCTCTGTCGGGACATTCCTCGACCTGTCAAGAGCATTGACATTGCTCGCTTCCTGAACATCCTCATACCTGATGAACGCGATATATCGAGGGTATGGAAGGAGAGGGTGGCTGATCGCATCATACACGATGAATCCATCACCTTTGGGCCGACTATACCTACGTTTCGTGACGTGCGCCAAGAGCATCTCCAACGTCTGTTGGACGATGCTCAGTCCGCTTACGACAGATACTGTGAGTTTGGTTCTGATACCTCTACCGCATAGCTATTGTTTTTGAATGTGCTGATTTTTTGATTCATGTATGATCTTATGTGGTACTTTGGGAGGTCTGGTGTATGACTTGTATGGATCGCGTCGCTACCTTCGTGGACTCTCATACTGCATTGCCTGAACGCCTGGAGCGACGTACTAGATTATGTAATTATCCCCGTGCACCAACACATCTCAGATAGTAGAAGGAATCTGTGTCAGTCGGGTAATTTTGGCATCAACATTATCCGTTTCAATCTCAGGGGGCTCGTCGTTCAGATGACAGGTAATGGCCAGAATATGAACAATATATAGCGAATGGTACAAAGCCCGCAGTGGGCGCTGTCTAAGATATCTTTCGAAGTGGCATGGTACTGTAGCATGTAAAGTCGACAGCAAAAAGCTGTTAGAAATAGACCAAGAATGGTCCGACACGAATCTCCCGCTGTACTCCATCCCGCTGGTCTGCTTGTCGATTTCGATCAAAACGTCTCCGTGGTCGACTTTGCATCCGTGGGAGAGGAAATAGGTGTGCTCTCGTCGTCTAGGATGTTGCGCATCGAACCCTTCTTCATCGCTTCCATGCGATCACGAATTACTTTGGCCATGACACCTGTTTGATGTAGGCCCTGAGTATGGTCCGGCTGCCAATTGTCTGGAAGGCGCTCTTGTCCCACCCACAGGCGGAGGACCTCGAGGTCAAGGCCTTTCCTGGCCGCATCCTTGCCACCGAGGATACCGATTGCAATTGCCATTTCTCCTCGTGCAATCTCTGCTTGCCACCACCGCAGTGGTTTCTCCAGTTGCATCTCGCGCTTGACGCGAATGTTGGCGACGTCCTCCAGTGTCATGCGACCAGGGAGATATCGACCACCTTGATGTATTGACGACCTCATCAAGGAATTGCTAACTGCAACCGGTGCGTACTCGTCTTCATTGTGTGCATCAAGATGGAAGAGGGAGGCATCGTGCTCGATGCAGTTATGACGGGAGAGGTCGTAGAGGGACATCTTGCGAAGCTGACCAAGGATGAACCATCCACCAAAGGAGAGGATGAAGGCCAAGACCATCGACAGGTGGTATCCTTCGCGAAGTGCGTGGAAGATCGCGACTGGGCCAATGTTTCTCCCATTCCTTGGTCTAATCACAACATTGAATCCGAGAGTCAGGTTTAAACTATCACGTTGTGGATCTCGGCTTACAGAAAGCCATGGTTGGCGAGGGCGTTCAGGGCGGGGCATGGTGACCTCTTGTCATTAGGCTGGGGTGGGCAGTAGCCATGATCGGGCCCTCTGAGCGGGCAAAGCCCTAAAGCATGCGAATGGTGATCATGGGCGGAAACAGGGGAAGCGAGAGGGGAGGTGTGAGCATCCGTAACAGTTCTGGTTGCGGTGTTAACGTGAGTGGAAGGATGGGTCATCTCTGACTCGACGGGTGGGTAATGAGAACTAGGCGGTTAAAATCCGCCACGAGCTCCTATCTTATATATGGCAACCTATAAGGGGGATTATCAGATCCAGAAAGTTACGATATTCTCAGCGTGGAAATTTCGCTGAAGCCCTGTAACGAAATTGTACAGGCACAATGATAAGGTTCCCAACCGTCCGTTTCCAAGCTGTGGCTTATGCCGTTGTGCTGTGTGCGAGCACGAGTGTGATAGTGGTCTGCACATGAACTATCGTATTTCATTCCTCCTTCGACACTGCTATTCAAGCAGGACGAGTAGATCAGATGGGAAATGAATCGGTGCGCGCTCGCAGGCATCAGAGGCTGGGGTACCGAAGTAAGGCTATGCATAGAAGTCAGCGCCCGTCATTTCATGCGGCTAGTAGTCGGCACCTTCTCAACACCGGTGCAAAAGTTTGTTTCTTCCTTGGACTCGGAAAAAGTGTAGATACGGTTCAACATGTGGGACGTCATCGCCTTTGAATAAATCGGAGTTTGAATTCGGGTAACTTTCCTCTCTTCCACTTTGTCGTCTTACAACATCGTTCGCTCGCTGATCTCTTCTCTCTTTGTCGACGAGGGTAGTTGCAGTGACCTTGCAACATCTGGCGAGTTCAGTCGGACATGCATATTTAAAGTCCACCCGTGTACAAGGAATTTCGGGCCGCCGAATGTTCCGAAGGCGGGCGGTAAAAAGCTCCTGCCGACATCGCTCATGGACGGCGCCGACGTCGCGCCCAGTGGCTGCCTAAACACCGAATCCAGTACATGACACAACCTTACTCTATTATCCCCGAAAAGGTCCTCCTTTGTGTTCTACCTAGTAAGCCTTGTCTGCAAAATATACCAATGCACGATTGATCGGCGGCCACGTTTTTGATGCGCTCAGGTAATCATTCACTGCCATCAGGAAGAGGCAGGCCTCTTTCCACAACACTTTCCCATCAGTTCCAGTGCTCAGTTATCTGTTCCGTTAGATTCTCGCGCTATAAATAGGATTTATTATTTGATTAAACCCCGGGGGCCACAGAAAGATCCGCTGCGATGACTGATGGTAGTGGCACATTGCCGAGCTAGCCTGCAACACACGCTCAAGATCATGGGTACAAACCCTCGGCCGGTATAGGCGACAATAGTTCGCCAGTCAACCAATGTGGTATGACCACATTCATTAATCTGGGTTTGCAGACATTAATTGCTCTGGCATGTGATCGTAAAGAATGTAAGCGAAAAGCGGCAAGCGAGAGACTATGTAACAGTTACTCTGCTGGGAAGTGCCCGCGACATCCGTTATCGTCGTGTTTGGCTAACGGCTTCGCCTTAATTAGCGGTGCTGGCGCATAACAATAACCTGAGCTCGTGCAGGCTAGTACTCTTTTCATATTGTACCCCGGCCGCAGGCCCATTTCGGCACTCCCCTGCAGGCTCACGCCCTCACGTCTATTGTATCACCTGCGTGTTCGGGGACGATAACACAAGCAGGGTGCCCATAAGACTATGGGGTCACACTGTCTTGTTGGGTTGCAGTCGACATACGTGCCAATCTGCATGCACATACCCTCCAAGAGAAAGATGATTGCATGTATCACCTCTGCCATCAATGGGTTGTGGGGCATGTGATGTGTTACTGGAGGTATGTGTGCATTGGGGGAAGGGGATCACTGGACGTCAGTGGCGTTTAAACCACACGATGAATATCATGTTTGCAATGACCGTATCGGTAAGTCCGCTACTTGCCCTTTGTGATGGGATATTGTAGGGTGAGTGGAGGCACGGGTCGTTTGCTTGGGAAACAGCTGTCCTAGTGTCGGTACAGCTGCCATTGCAGTGGGCGATGATGAGAGGTGGACGTCGCAACAACAAACTCACCGATCAACACAGCTGACATCAAGATCATTGAATCGACCGCGCTGGCAATCAGATTTACGATCACTCTCCAGAGTCCCTGCCCTGCCGTTCGATCACCATCTTCTCGCCGCAGTCACCGAGCCGTGCGGTCCACTCACTTTGGACAAGACAATTTTCGTTTGGCTGTTTCCAGTGAGTAGCTATGGACACAGAAGTTGTACAGTGCTGGAGGGCACACCTGGCCGTCGAGGTCGATAACAGCTCATGCAACAGAGTTTGACATTCTTACCGCGCGTTTCCCGCCAGTTAGACTGGGCCTTGGTCGGGACTGTTAAATTTTTCGTCCGAGGATCAGGTAGACTTGTATGGTTGTCGGCAAATCGCTTATTTATCTTGCCGTGCCCTGCGCTTTGTGGGGTTTATGCGCTGGTCACGTGCGAACTCCCGGTGTCCGACATTCGACGCGCAAGCTGCTAGCAACGGCAGTATCCTGCCATCTCAGTTACATATCTTGCTAGCGAGCTCACTGGATCCTCACTCACAGTTCTGTACGAGACACGCCATGTCTGATCCAGTTGCTTCCAAGTCCACCTTCCTCTGCATGTACATGACGAGCCATCCAGACACCCTAGTCGCGTATGTCAAACACCATGGCAAAGTTCCCGGGAATGTGAGCTCTGCTGAGATGAAATCTATCGACTGCAAGGTAAGTTCCAACACACCCCTGGTCCCCGGATTGAGACCGACCCTGCATCCATCAGGGAATGAACCTCTCCTATAGGCTTAAGAGCGGTGGTGTCGGTTCTGTCCACGTTAAATTCGACCCACCGCTTGCTGGTTATGAGGAGGTTAAGCCTAGATTAATTGCCATGAAAGCAGACGCCCAAGAAGCGCTCGGGATGGTGCGTTTACACGTTGTCTACTCTCCCGTTCAGATATTTACTTCACCCGCTGTGTTTCCCGCTCACATTTTAGCTTCAATTCCCCAAAATAACATCCTTTCGCTTGCCGCTCATGTCTGTGCCCCTCCTTCTCGTCGCGACCTATTTCACTTTGGCGTCACCCGAGGGAACCACACTGCCGTTCATACCAGCCAACATTGTCGACAATGTGTTCCTGCCAGCGCGCACAATTTATACCATGATTGGCTTCCGGCCCTCTTTAAGGAGTCTTATTTTGGGCCCTGCCGCCATACACGCTATTGAGGCTCTTTACACGTGGTATCTTTGCAGACGTTACGTTAAGGGAGCGTTTGTCACAGTGAGCAAGACAGGAACCTGTTCCTCTCTCACTGCGCTGACGGGAACTTCCGTTCCAACAGACCGCGTATCTTTCCGCAACGCTCATTTTTGGCTGGCCGATCTGGTCCGATCTCAGGAACAGGGTTCAAGAGAAGCGCATTGAGAGCGTGATGAAAGCAGAATAACGTTAAAATGGACACTTGTATAACACATCTAACGATTCCTAGTCGGCCGACCCCGAAGGACCTATACACTTATTAGCAGACGCTTGCCTCCACATGGTGCCCGGCTGTTGTAGTCCACATCCGTCCTGCTTCTTAGCTCGGGAGTTAGCGGAAGGTCCGGCCATCATGCATCATGTGCCATCCGGCGCATCACTTGCGATGGAAGTATTAATATTTCGTCGGTGCACTGGTAGACCTCTGACTTTAGGGACAATCGGTCGTGGGCGCCACAGCCCTCTGGTAAGGTTGCAGCGCTGCGACCGTGCATAGATCAAACCATCAGTACGTACAATACATACCATAAGAATCGACGCCCGTGTACAATTGGCTTGCACAGAAGGGAACGAAGCGCTGCTCCTCCGCTAGAACCGGGTTGCAGGTCCCCCGTCGCACTTTGTTACAATGTTGACGAGCGGAGTGAGGGGCATGTCCATGGAGGCTTGTCGATGATGATATGCCGCTGCTTAGTTCGGCTTGTGGTAAGGGCGTGACGGCCATGCAGTTTCTACCTGCTTCAGCGCCCATGTTATCATATCATCTCTCACCGCCTTTCGCAAGTAAACGTTCCGCCTTTTAGGCTATTACAAGATGGCTGTGTTGTTCTATTTTATCATATCCACCGTTTGACTTTCTTGGGGCGCTTTTCCCCTCACATCATTACTCACGCCCGAGTGATCGAGAGGGAAAAACCTACCATATGAGATGGCTACGCACCAAGAGATGAAGCTGCATTCTGGTTTCGTAACGCCATTGCTAACCCGGTTAAGAGTGGGCGTCCGTGTGATGAGTTCTTCCACGCCATAGAAAGACATCGCCTCAAAAGAATGCTCGGACAGAAGGCAACTAGGACAAGCAACCTGCTAAGTGACACCTCGTGCCTAGCAGACATCCCAAGATTCATACACTCAACGAAACGTTTCAACAGGACACACAGAGACCTGACATCCCCACCAAAAGCAGCAGCAAACCCCCCAGCAAACGGGCAAACCTAAAGTCGCCCCTGCGCCCCCAGCACCAACCAGTCGCCCCTGGCCCAGCGCAGGCCACCCAATCTCACCCTACCCCGTAGGACTGGCAGATGAATGAGATCCACACAACAGATGAGAGTCACTAGTCACTCCCATATGTACCACACGAGCGTATGTAAATGTCTACCAAGGGGCAGCGCCCCAAAGGACAATAAACACGGTGTAAAAAAAAAAGAGATCTTCCACAACCACGTTTGTTGTTAGTTGGTGGATCGCTTTTCAGTAACATACCACAACATCGGAGTAATCTTATAACGAGTTATGTCGCGGCTGCTGATCGTTAATATACGTCTCTTTATTTTTTTTATTCGTCTTTTCAATCCTTTATTACCTGCATGCTTGATCCAGGACCTTGACTTTGAATAGCGCTTGCAGTTAACTTGTATTTATGCACCTCCCCCGAAGAAACAAACGTCTATCTCGGTGAGCAGCCGAGGGACCGGAGTCAAACATGCCTGAGTGGTAGGAGATTGAATTTTGTCACAGAGTCCGGCTCAAATGAAAGCTCATGACGGTCAAATGCCTGCCAAAATTTCTTTCCCCGAGCCTGATCCCCCAGTCGTCGATGATCATTATGCCATTCCTCCATCATACCGTACATCCCGCGTCAAAGACACGGAGGTTGTGGCTAAAGTGTCAGGAAACGAGGTAAAAAAAGAAAAGAAGGTCAAGTGCGATGTCTTCTCTCCGCTCCACCGTATGCTCTTTACTGAGGAAGCCGAACCTGGATCTGGTAGTGACGAAGTGCTTGGCTGAGATATCCGTACATTCTCTCCAGCCTTTGAACGCGTAGGATGAACAACTGGGTCAAGACGAAGAGCTAGAATCAGCAAGCACGCTTTGCGCTCGAGAATCCAACGTCTGTCACCTGGGATGTAGGGTCATCTGCATGACGAAGGGAGCTCTTCAGCTTCCGTATGTCTGCCGTGATCTAAACACAGGGTTCCCGGTAAGGATGCTACCCAATTTTCTAAAGAATGAGTTTTGAGGACGCACCGCAGCCCATACACACGCAAAGATACCTAGTTTCGCTGTCACATCGTGGACGAGTGGCCTCGAGTCCTGCAGCGCAGACTGTAGTCGGGTCATTTGACTGAGGCAACTCTGTTCCAGGTTATATTCAGCCTTGACCGCTTCGTATTCTGTGACCGCCGCTTGACCAACCAACTTAGGTGAGCGAGCTTATAGGGCATGTAATTGAGAGAACCTACAATCGCACCGCCTCCGTGTTTCGAGCAACTTGAGTCCAGACTTCTGGATATTCGCATAATCGATACCAATGGCCTGAAAGAGTTAAGTGTACTACTGTACCGGGTGTACCGATTAACCCACCGTAGCGCTGGCGAGCGTTGCCCATAATGTAGGGACCACGAACGCGAGCAAAAGTGCGATACCAGCAATGGCAACGTCTGCTGCGAATTTCCATCCTAATTCTTTCACCTGTCCATCATGTCAGGACACCCTTGTAGCGCATTAGAGGTAGGTCGCACTTCTCGACTGACGCTGATAAGACGAGGAGATGAGGCTTCGGAGGACACACAAATCACACAACTTACACATCCATGGTTTCTTTTGCACTTCGCAATCTGTCTTCCAGTTTGCTAACCTTTGTAATTTGCTCGCCGACCCCGAGACCCTCGACGACTCGAGAGAACTCAGCGATGTACGCATCCAGAGCTCTACCAAACGTAAGAACTACAAAGACACCAATGAGCAGAAAGGACATCGACAAGGCCTCATCCTACATTCTTGACATAGGTCTTGCGATGGTTGCGATGTGTTCTGGAGTACCTGAATCTATGTGAGGACGAAACCATAACCTGTACCAGCTTCTACCAGCCTCTATTTGCTCTTGAATTATTTGTTGTTTTTCTGATCGGGTTCTTTCCCGGTCCCTCAACGAAGGCAAAACCAGTTCACGGAAGTCTAAGAACACTCGGATAAACCAAGTTGTTGCCGGTGCGTATCGCGAAATTTATGTCGTACCATCGACGGTGCCCTGTGCTTCCCCAGCAAACTCCCTGGAACGCCAGATGAGATTTCGATACGTCTATATTTCTGGTAAGTTCCCACCTGCTGTTCGTGAGAAGAGGAACTTACCGTATGATGTTCATTCCACCGGGCTTCCAAGGTACGGCAAGTGTTATAGAGGCCGGTGCAATTGCTTTGCTCCCTTGATGCATCGGATAATCTTCTTGCAATGTCGTAGAACGCGTCGTCTATAGTGAGAGTTGCCGTGCACAGCCTCTCAATCTCAAGGCAAAGTGCCTCTTCAGTCGGAAGGTTACGAGCAACGCCGGTCGGGTCCCGAAAAGTTAACCGAAGATTATTGCTCGGCGTAGGTGCCGTCTGGGCCGCTGTCTGTCTGGGGTTTTGCCAAGGTTCATCCAAAGTGATCAGGTAATTGGTTCTTTCCGGTCGATACAGGATCTCCGTAGCGGCCATGAAGTGGGTGGGATGCGCTGCAGATGTCTGAACAATGGGAGGTTCGTTCCATTCGCTCGCTGGTGGTGGGTATTATATCCATCGACTCATGTTCGAGTGACACAACGAGGCTTGGTGGTGAACGCCTACAGCAATGTGAACATCTGAGAGGCCTGTTTTAATATAAGTCCCCCACCGACCGTGCACTCAGGGTTAGTACTGGGCTGAACCTCGGTTGCGAATGAAAATACTTGACTCATGAAAGGCAAACTTACTGTAGATTTGTCATAGATTATTCTTCATCAGCCTGACTGCAGGAATTCAAGGGGTCGACTTGGTTCGTCCTGTTTCAACTGCTTTTTGCTTGTGATGGGGTCTGACCCTCTTCAGTGCAGCGCGGACATTACATAGGGCCCTTATCACGGCCATCAACCTGAGTTCTTTTGAACCACAGCCTAGTCTGCTGGAAACCTCAAGGCAGCAATATCGCACTGGCTTCCATTCGTATTGTCTAACCTCATGGAAGGGGTTGTAGGATACAGGTATGCCATCAATCATGGAAAACGTCACATTATACAGATACGCCCAGCGTCTCAAAGCCACCGCTGTCGGAATCCATCATCTATTGAACATGCTGATCAGCACGCGTTTGCAGGGCGGCCAGTGGCAGGTTTCTGGTATGGTTTTCTCTTCAGTGACATAAACCGTCTCCCTGTACGATCACCCTTTGACTTCAAAGTCATGTCTGACGAGAGCCCTCCTCCGTACTCTGCTGTTGTATCAGCCCCGCCCGTTGCGTACGTTCCGTCCCGTTCCTCGTTCCTTGCATATTGGGTATTGCTTAGTAAAGAAAACAGGCAGAATGATCCTCTCGACGCGACGTTACCGTTCAGTCATTCTGATAGCCTTGCAGCCAACGTCCTTGGGCTTATCTCTGAAGGTAAAACGCTCGATTCGCGATTCAAAGACATTCGCGACATCACATCAGCGGGCGCCACGTTCGAATACCAACATGCTGCGCTCACCTTATCCCAGGTTCGTCTATTTGAGCACTCGAGTGTATGTCGCACGTTCAACGAGATATGATCATCTACAGAGGTTCGAGACATTACTTTGGGAGTCGAGGAACATCGCAGGGGTTGCGCTTGTGTCCTTGAAGGGTAAACTCATTTAGCATGGTTTGAGAAAGAGATCGAATTACTGATGTCCTACAATATAGATTTCAACGAAGTCGTTCTCGATTTCCTGTCCGATCCGGATGTTGCAGTAGAAAATAGGCTCAAGGAACTGTCTAGTGCTTCCAAAGTGAGTTCGTTATTCATGTGTCTCCACCGGGGCGGGTCCGGTGTCGTATCCTGATACTTGCAATTCAAAGTTGCTACAACGAGAAAGGGCATCAGCGAATAGTCAAAAGTCTTCCTTCAATGCTCTCGTCAGAGAACTAGAGGATTTCCATCGGATGGTTCACTCAGAATCGGGTGCTCCAAACCCCAAAAAAAGGAGGCAGAGTCACTCTGCGGACAAAGGTACCCGAGGCGTATGGCCTTCACGGTATGACATGATTCCACTCTCTTTCGATGACGGCACCTTGATAACGTGACAATCGCAGTAAAACAAGATTTGTGAGCGTCTTTCAATTCTACAAGTGTGATTCTGAGAGACCAAAACCACCTCCAAGCCCATTGTCATGCTACGTCCTGAGCCCCTGAACAGTCTTTCGACCGTCACGGCATCCATTGGCGTGTTTTCCCGGACTTGCAAGTGAGAGAGAATGTTTGAAGCCCGGTCGTTTTGCCTATCCCTGACGTGTACCTCGTTCGACTGTTGCTAGGGATTATGCCTTGCGGTTCGAGAATATGGCCGAAAAAGCAGTGTTTCCCTCGCTTATGGAGCCCCCGCCGGCTGGTGCGCAGGAAATGAGCTCCGCGGCGCCGAACTCCCAGCGCAAGCGTCTATGCCCTCTCGTCGTTCAGCACGCCGAATTGGCAGCCCTCCCCAGCGTCGTAGGCGCACTTGTGGGCGATCTTGGCGCGTTTGCGAGTCACATCGATGTTTTCAATACGATCTTTACAGAGGTTCGGTCTTAACCCTTACTCCCCCCACGTCTCTTCGATCTATGGCACCCACGAGTTGTTCTAACAAACTATGCAGCTAGCCCGCGAGCAAGACATCGTCGTTGTGTATTTGAAAGATGGACAGTCTGTTGCCAACCAGGTGTGTAGGAGCAGATTTATTCGTGTTTCGAGTGCCTTTGACGAACTGGTGGTTTTCAACGTGGGGACACGCATTCACAGGGGTATAGATTCGAGATCAAACGTTTGCGGAGGCATCTTCAGTGCATATGCAGTGCGCTGGACGCCTACAGCAAAGGAAAACTACCATAAACGCTACCTGAATGAATAAGGGACGGGCCACGTGTCCCTGCGACATTTTTCAAAGCACTGGCGAGAAACACGTACACATTCGTACAATTCGATTCGTTCCTGTTATCCATCGCACTTGAGTGTCTTGCAGAAGGCCGTATATCAGACCCTCAGAACCACCCGCCCTACAATCTCACCCCTCTTCATCTCATCAAACACGCTGAGAAACGTATGCGTCTGATGAGTAGCACGCAACACTCCGAGGTCAAAAGAGGAGCCACGCGTACGTTTCGAGTTCCTCCAAGCGTCGGAGGGTGTAGTGACAAGTCACCTTCTCTCTTGCGGCAAGCTCCATAGCCTCGATCGCATCTTGACGGGAACTGTAGGTAAAGATAAGTGGGTGTCAGTGGCCGACATTCGCGAATAGACGGCACTTTCCCGACAGCAGATCCCATTAGCTTGAGTTCCTGGCGGCAACTTCAGTGTTCTGGCAGTGCCAGGAAGGTGGGAGAATCTGCATACCTTTCCAACCAACACTTCAAAGGGAACCTGGAACAGTGCCGACGTTGGCGGCAGCCCTACGAGGACGATCGTCCCTGTTCGTCGAACGTAATAGCACGCCTGAACAAACGGCGCGGCCTAAGCAGTAAAATGATTGGTTACAGTATCGACCACGCAGTGGACCCGTTGGCGAGGCACGGCCCAAGCCTTACTAGGCGCGTGCGACCACAGGGATGAGCGTGATGGAAAGGAGAAAAGACGGACCGTTGCAGCTGTGACGAGCCCCGCATGGGGTCCAAGCCCGTCAGTCGCCGTGACGACATCTTTCACAAGCGCGTCTCCACTCTCCTTGAAGTCGAGCCACCTCTCAGCACCTAGAGCGAGACACAGCTTACGCTTTTCCTCGCCGCTATCTGTGGACGGGTGTGGTATAGCCGTCATGAAGTGTGAAAAGTAAGGAGACATGCCTATAGCAACAACACGGAAACCCATCGCGATAGCGTATTGTATTGCTGGACGGGTGGGCGACGGGCGACGTTTAACGTGAGAAAGAGGGAGCAAAAATAGGGATGGTACTTTATTCACCGAGGTGACCAAGACCACCACCAGCGCCGGAAATCGCGACCCAACTGCCGACAGGGGCGCTGATGCGTCTGAGACCTTTATAGACCGTCAGGCCCTAGAGCGTGCATCGTTTGTTTGTTTAGCGGGAGGAACGCGAGAGGGCCCTCAGAAGTGCTCACTGCACAGAGAATAGACACTGCGGCTGCACTATCCAGCGATTTGGGGATAGGAGTGACATAATAGGTCCACGCAACCTTGAGAGGCCCAAAGAATCGCTCAGAACAAGGGAAACACGCCGCAGATATGATGATCGGCTCACCACATATTCAGCGAAGGCGCCATCTACAGTATAGCCGTGGACGAGTTGGGAAGCGCAGCCTAGTGATAGCGCAAATATGAGACGTGCAAGTAACACAATGTATGAAATTTAGGAGCTTCTTCGATGACTCTAAGTGCTTGTGCTTACTTGGCTCATTCCCCATGCGACAATTGTCGCAATGCAAGCACGTCCGCGCGAGCCACTTGAGCCCGACCCTATCTCCCAAACTGATTAAGCTGTGTAAGGTACCAGGGGCGATGGCAACAACTGTCCCCACGCCCTCGTGGCCGCCTATCCGCGGTAATGTGGGCTTCCGCCCCCAATCTCCATTACGTGCGTGTAGATCGCTTTGGCAGACACCCGCGTATTCGATCTTGACGAGACATTCGTTGGGTTGGAGTTGAGAGGGATCTGGAACGGGATGCGAGGAGAGGAGGGACAGGGGCTCGCCAAAGGTACATATCTGGGCTGCGCGCTGAACGGCGGGGAGCGTTGGGAGCGTCATGCAGGTCAATTCGGCGTCCAGTTTTACTAGTACGGTTCCGTCCAGTCTCCAAAAATTGTCTAGGAGCTTGAATATATATAAAGATTTGTCTTGTCGAGGTCACACGAAGCGGGAGTGAGAGGGAAGGTGCTTTCCTGTTTATTGCCGTCTCGTAGGCTAGTTATATGACTTCTACTGATTGTGTCGTTAATTGGACTACGAATCCGTGTGTCGGATGGTGACGGAGGTCCTGCGGGAAAATAGTTTTCCCATGGGGAACGGACGAGTCCAGAAAGGACCCAGCGCGCGCCGTACCCCCTGAGGGCCAGAGCTACTCTCGGATAAACCTGCCGGATGGCAACCAATCCGGTGATAGGTCGGACCCACTAGCAGCTGCAACGCCCTCCTACAGGGCCTACTCCCGTTATAGGTTTATAAGTTGTTAGATTGGTAACCAAGTGGCTTAAACGAGGTCGGATGGATTAAAGCCCTGTGACAGGAGCTGTCGCGAGTTCAAAACCGCTGCCTCTCACTCGGACTATGTGGTCCCTCGTGGGATGACCAGCTGAAGCCACTAGAAATTCTGAACGTGAAGACAAGATCAAGCAAGTCAATCTGTTCATGTAAATGGCCAGACATGCAATACAGTAAAAAAACATACAGATCATACCACAGCGGATGCTCAGAGACCTACATGGATGAATGGAAGCCACTCCACGAATGATGCCCCGTTATTACGAAGACGTCCGACAGCATCATGCAGCGCTCGTGCAGCCTGTCGGTAATCCGGTTTCGTGGTTTCCCGAAAGAGTTGCCCGTATACGTCCTTGGCCACATGCGGTGCAAGCCTATCACTGATCGACCACATTGTACCAACCACGCCTCCATACCCCGCAAACAACATTCCCGCAGCTATATGGATGGCCTCATCGGACAGATCCTCGTCACCCATCGCTGTCTGGCATGCAGAGAGAAAGGCGAGCCCACCATGGGGTCGTGACAGCGCGATAATGTCGGATAGCTTCAAGCGACGTTGATCGGCGAGACAGAGTCCACTGCCAGTCGGGTTTGTGACATCTTGGATTCCATGACACGCAAAATGGACCCAGTCCGATTCCTTCATCAGGGCAAGTACTTCTTCAACCGTTCCGACAGACGACTCCAGCAAGGTGGCTCTTGCAGATGGCAAATTCCGGGTGGCAGCCCCGATGTGTTCCAGCTCAACCTTCACACCAGGAAGTGGAGGCTGGCCATCTGATGATGGCTGACGGACTGCAAGAATACGGAGGTCCTCACTAGACGTAGCATCGGATTTCGGTGATGGGGCAAGAATGCTGAGAGTAGGGACATAGGACGAGATGACGAAATCGGATACTTTATTCCCAGTTTCCGAAGAATGGGTACCATAAAGACCAGCTGCGTGGATAGGAAGAAACGTGAAAGGGCCGGTCGGACACCAAAATATGCGCGATAGGTCTCGAGATGTCTGTTACGAGCAAGTCAGCCATGAATCCAAGTGACATGATAGCACCTACCGAGAAATGCAGCGCATCCATGACCGGTTTGACGACACCATTCCATAAGACAGATAAGATAGCCTCCCAGTTCACGCCCTTCCGCTGGTCAGGTTTCCCCTCCCTTTCATCCAAGGGTGCAGCACGAGCGCCACCAAGTAAATTCTTCAGTGCGTTTTGCAGACCCTTTGATCGACCGAGAGTAAAATTGGGAAGTGGAACATGAGTTACATGCTCCGATCCAGCGAGGACGACTAACGCATCACAGCGGCTCTCTGCAGCGTTGAGGATAACTACCGGCCCAGAATGTGCTGAAGCGCGAAGCTGAGAAAATTCTTTGTGAAGGAGAAATCGCTCGAAACCAGGGAACTCCCGTATCTCCCGTAACAGTTTATCTCGCTCGAGCGCG
This sequence comes from Pulveroboletus ravenelii, assembly GCA_038090235.1. Taxonomy (NCBI): domain Eukaryota; kingdom Fungi; phylum Basidiomycota; class Agaricomycetes; order Boletales; family Boletaceae; genus Pulveroboletus; species Pulveroboletus ravenelii. The sequence continues at coordinate 10,428 of JBBPMH010000259.1, read as the reverse complement.
AGCCCACGGTGTGTCTCAGCTTGTCGTTCCAATGTCTCTACTGTGCCCTGTTGCACACTTTGACCCCGTTCCAATAGTGAAGATGAGAATTTTTCGCGGGTGACACTAGCATGCTCCAGCGCGGCTGACAGGTCCCGAAGTCTGTGGGCATGCTCTGGATGGGTAGCTGATAGCTCGTCATACGAGCTGCGAAGCTGAAAAAGTTCACCCCATACAATTGAGCGTCCTTGTTCGAGCCACTCTACGGCGGTTTCCGGGAATCCCGAGTCGAGGGCTGTCGCCGCCGCCTCTCGCACCACATCAGCACCTTGCATGAGTTCACGGTAACGGCTCGGAAAGGAAAGGCCTATCCACGCGAGTTGGGGAAGGAGACTGATGGAAGTAGAGTATGCGCGAAGGAGGGAGTGGTGTCCTAAAGTGCGAGCGCACAAAATCCATCTCAGGGATGCGCGAAATCGAGTGGGAGTATGACCTATGGAGGCACACGCAGCATTTGAGTACAGTGAAATCGCCTGTTCAAGATCGTCGGGCTCCCCAAAATGCTCGAAACGGGAACTATAAGCATTGCCAAGGCTTTTCAGATAGAGAGGTTTGTTGGGGTGTGCATCGGGGGTAAGGTTAACAGCGTCACTGTTCCTTGAAATCGCTTGCTCGAGGTCGCCCAGCTCTCTGAGATGCTCAAAGCGAGTCAAGAAGGAACCACCGAGGTTGTTCAAACAGAAGGGTTTGCTGGAGTGATTGTCAAGGATGAGGTCAACGGCTTCTCTGTACCTCGAGATTGCTTGCTCGAGATCACTTGACTCTCCAAGGCGCTCGAAACGAGTGAGGAGGGAATTGCCGAGATTGTTTAGATGGCCATGTCTGTCCGGGTGACTATCAGGGGTCAGATCAACGGCCTTCCAATGCATCAAAACCGCTTGTTCGATGTCATTTTCTTCTTTAAAGAGCTCGAAACGAATGATGTAGGCGTTGCCGAGGTTGCTGAGATAGCCAGATTTATCGGGGTGACCATCAGGGGTGAGATCAACAGCATTCTGGTGCTTCGAAATTGCGTGCTCGAGGTCACTCAGCTCCCACAGGCGCTCAAAACGAATAAGAAAGGACTGGCCAAGGTTATTCAGGCGGAGGGGTCTGGATGGATGACCTTCAGGGGTGAGGTCAACAGCATTCCTGTACCTCAAGATCGCTTGTTCAAGGTCACCAAGTTCACCGAGTTGCTGAAAATGGCTAAGAAGGGGGTTGCCAGAGTTGCTTAGCAGGGAGGGTTTCTCGGGGTGACCATCAGGGATGAGATCAAGAGCATCATGATGATTTGAAATCGCTTTCTTGAGGTCACTAAGCCTCCCTAGTTGTTTGAAACGGGTAAGCAAGGAATTGCCGAGGTTGTCCAGACGGAGCGGTTTGGCAGGGTGACCATCAGGGGTGAGATCAACTGCACTGCGGAACCTCGATACTGCTTGCTCGAGATCATTCAACTCTCCAAGCCGATCAAAACGGGCCCTGAAGGCATTGCCGAGATTGTTTAATCGGCCAGGTTTGTCAGGATGACTATCTGGGGTAAGGTCAACAGCGCTCCAGTACATCGAACTTGCTTCATCAAGATCACCCAACTCCCCAAGGCGCTCGAAACGTAAGAGGAGGGAGGTACCAAGGTCGCTCAGATAACCAGATTTGTCGGGGTGACTATTTGGGGCGAGGTCAACAGCAGCCTTGAGCCTTGAAATCGCTTGATCGATGTCTCTTAACTCCCCGTGGCGCTCAAAACGAGTGTGAAATAAGTTGCCGACGGCGTTCAGATAGCCAGATTTTTTAGGATGATCGTCCGGGGTGAGATCAGCAGCATCCTGGCGCCTTGAGATCGCCTGTTCGAGGTCATTCGGCGTCCCAAGGTGCTCAAAACGGGTCATGAAGGCTCTGCTGAGGTTGACCAAACGGCCTAGTTTTTCAGGGTGACCTTCGGGAGTGAGGTCAACGGCATTCTGGCGCCTCAGGATTGCTTGTTCGAGGTCACCCAGCTGCCCGAGGCTCTCGAAACGGGCTCCTAGGGATGAGCCTAGACTGCTTAGGCAGTTGGGTTTGTCGGGGTCCCCATCAGGGGTCAGATCAACAGCGTCCTGCTGCCTCGAAACTGCTTGCTCGAGGTCGGATAGCTCTCCGAGGCGCTCAAAACGGGCTCTGAGGGTATCCCCCAAATTCCTCAAATAGCCTGGCCTGCTCGGGTGACCAACAGGGGTGAGGTCAACAGCGGCACTGCACTTCATAACCGCTTGCTCGAGGTCACCCAGCTCCCCACCGCGTTCAAAACGACTGAGGAAGCCATTGCCGAGGTTGTTCAGTCGGCTAGGTTTGTCGATGTGGCCATCCCGGGTGAGGTTGACAGCGCCCTCGAACCTGGAAATCGCTTCATCGAGGTTACTCGACTCCCCGAGGCGCTCGAAACGGGTGAGAAGCGTGTTACCAAGGTTGTTCAGATAGCCAGGTTTTTCAGGATGGCTATCAGGAGTGAGATCAACAGCGTCGCCGTGTCTTGAAATTGCTTGATCAAGGTCACCCAGTTCCCCGAAGCGCTCGAAACGTCTGAGGAAAGAGTTGCCAAGGTTGCCCAAACAAGCTGGTTTGCTGGGGTGACCTTCGGGAGTGAGGTCAACAGCATTCTGGTGCCTCAGGATTGCTTGTTCGAGGTCATTCGGCTGCCCAAGACACTCGAAACGGGCTCTTAAGGACGAACCAAGACCGTTTAGACAGCCGGGTTTGTTGGGGTGCCAATCAGGGGTCAAATCGACAGCGTCTTGCTGCCTCAAAATTGCCTGCTCGAGGTCAGATAGCTCCCCGAGGCGCTCGAAACGAGCTCTGAAGGCATTGCCCAAGTTGCTCAAATGAGCAGGTTTGCCAGGGCGACCACCAGGGGTAAGATCAACGGCAATAGTATAACTTGAAATCGCTTGCTCGAGGTCACTCAGCTCCCCACCGCACCTAAAACGGGTGAGGAAGGTGCTGCCGAGCTTATTTAGCCTGTCAGATTTGTCAGGGTCACCATTGGAGATGAGGTCGACAGCAACCATGAGCCTGGATATCGCCTCATCAAGGTCAGTCGACTCCCCGAGGCGCTTAAAGCGAGCGAGAAACGTGTTGCAGAGATCGTTCAGATAGTCAGGTTTGTTGGGATGACCATCAGGGGAGAGACGAGCGGCGTCTTCCTGCCTCGAAATTGCTTGAGCGAGGTCACCGAGCTCCCCAGAGCGCTCAAAACGGGTGAAGAGTGTGTTTCCAAGATTGCCTAAACGGCCCGGTTTGCCGGAGTGACCATCGGGGGTGAGATCAACAGCGGCAGTGTACGTCGAAATCGCTTGCTCGAGGTCACTCAGCTCCTCGCAGGACTCAAAACGAGTAAGGAAGGCGCTGCCGAGAACGTTCAGTCGGTCGGGTTTGTCAGGGTGATCATCAGGGGTGAGGCTAACAGCATTTTTGAGACTGGAAATTGCTTGCTCGAGGTCACCTGGCTCCCCGACACGGTCGAATCGGCGAAATAATGCTACTCCGAGATCTGCTAGCCCGGTGAGGTACCGACGATCCTCGACGGAAGTAGACCTGACAAACGCTTCCAAAGCAGAAATTGCCTGTTGGAGGTCGTCTAGATCATGGGAGTCTTTGAAACGGCGCAGCAACTGTCTACCCAGACTCCATGGATCCTCGTCTACTGAGCCTGATGTGAAAACTGCCTGGGCAACGGTCATTTGACGCTGTTCGTGTAGCCTGAGCAGTGAAATTGCGAATCTCTTCTCCAGACTGTCTGCAGTGCTGAGGTCGATCGCCTCACGCACCAATACCTCAGCCTGCATTGCGTCGACTTCGTTCTGCCGCTTTTCGAATCGGGCGGAATGCACCCCAGCCAGTTGTATTAACGTGGAAGGTCGATCAGCGTGGCCGACAGGACGGGCAGAAAGTGCGTTGCGATACAACGCGAGGGAATCATCCAGGGAATCATCGGTGTAGTCGCCGACCCAATAGTAGATGAATTTTGCTGTCGCCACGTTTGCCTGTGCAGCCGCACGCCCAGGATGGTCTAGCGGGCAAACGCTAAGTGCACACTCAAACTGTTCAATCGAACGCTCGAGGTCCCGAGTGTCTTTATGCTTTCGGTAACACGATAGGGCATTGTGACCTTGGTTTGTTGCATCTTCCAGCTGGACAGGGAATTCCGTGACTGACTGTCAACATATGCCAATTAGTGGACATGTTGTTGATACGCATCGCCCACTTACACGGTGAGGGTCAAGCACCCTTGACCCAGATAAATTACCACTCTCAGGCTCCTGCCGTCCAATGGCGAATAAGACAGACGAACACGGACACACCACATCGCCGTCATCCGAGAAGGTAAATGCTGAATTGATATGAGCGATCAGGCTTGTATATCGTACTCTATCTTACTCACGAATGTCTTTTGCACTGTGATTTAGTAGTTGCTCCACAGTGATAGATAGTTTTCGTAGCTGTTCCCCGTTACCTAACAAGGGCTGGAGTTCGAAGGATACGTAGATTTCAACACAAATGGTGGCAGACAGATCAGATGGTCTACAGGCCCTGTTAGAACGGACGCCAGTAGGAGATGATGAGTCTTACACTGGGATCGACCCACCCCACTCGACTGCGATTCTATTCGCTGAGACTAAGGCTGGCCTATTGTTGGTTCTCCACTCAAGGCCACTGTGATGCACCACAGCGTAAAAGCCTGCAGGAATACGTACAAGGCCACTAATGACACCTGTTGCTAGGATATCTGCTTCGCCGTTAGCAATCTTGCAGACTGCGACGAAACAGAGTTCGCACTTGTAATAACTGTCTCCTTGCCGTCGTCCACTTGCACGCGAACCCCAAAGCTTGAGGAAAGGAGAACATCCTGTAGTTGGCCATCGAGCCTAGAAGCTGCCTCATTTCGTTGGTTATCCTGCTCACACTCGGGGTGGGATTCAAGGACACCAGGCGCTAGTAGGTTGTGCTGCGGAGAAGGTCAGTTGGTAAACAAGCGGCAATGTGTGAAAACCTGCAGTCAGAGTATCGGATGGTTTTGGTTGCTGTTTGTCCGATCCGCTGGCCATTGTGATTGACCTCGACCTAAAGAGAGATGCGGCGAGGGAACGCCCCCCGGCGCTCAGTGGGATGCCTTTCTAGTACATGCTTGATTAAAGTTCGATCATTGAAGCGCGTGGGTGGGGAGGCTGGTCACGGCACGTGACCTCCTAGAAGTTGGTCTGCAGTACTGTCGCGGGCCAGATCCAGGCCCACTCTCCTCAGTATTCCTCTCGTGATCGTACTGCTACATATGGCGTTAGTTTTCCTCCTGCAATCCGGAACCGCCGTGGCGTTCGATAATCACGGACAAGTCCTAACGAGTATACTGACTCTGTACTGTCGCGATACTCTGACTCAGTCGCTGCTTATTTGTTTATTCATGAATGCATCATCCCCATTGCTTCAGAAATGAATTAAACTGTCACGGGCCACAGCTGCTCTCCTACGTGGGCGAGACACGACAGACAAAAGGTCACAACAGACAGGACAATGGTGAGTTCACTGGGGAAACGGAGTAGGTACATCTCGTAAGAGTAGGAGAACGATCAGGAGGAATTAGGCATAGGCTAAGTCAAGGAAACATGCATGTCAAGGTGTGAAAGTTGACCAGCTGTCAAAGGGCTGTCGCCGAGTGTTGAACGTTGAACTCGACCGTAACGCAGCTCTCGTCCAGGTTGTTCTACTCGCACATGCATCCGCTACATCAACGTACAGTATATCACATTCAAGGAATCACCGTGGTTACCTCATCTCAGGTTGACCACTTGGCCTGGGCATATAGACCCAGCACCTCGTTGCACGTGACGGATGAATACTGCGTCATGTTTGCCGTCGTGTAGTTCTTTTGAGTCAGGTCATTCAAGATCTTCAACACCTGGTTGTTGAGACTGGTATAGTTTTCAAAGACCAGATCGATAGTATCGTTCGTGTCAGGAGGGTTGGAACCAATGTAGTGCGGAGGCCAATGGACATCAGGCACTTTGATGTGGACTATATCATCACCAGGGTCGCTCTGATCGGATGTAAGATCGCATTCCTGATGGCGAGAGAAAGTTTACAGTTCAACGATGATCAAACGCCAAATTCGCATAGATGGAGGAAAATGGAGCTCACGTCTTTGGTGAGATATCCAAGCGTCGGGTCCTGGGTGCTCCGCGTCGTCTGTCGTGCTTGATATTCGTTCATGTCTTCCAACCAGTTGGGATAACGACTCCCGATATGCCTGTCCTGCAGCCCCAAGCTTTTTGGTGCGGAATGCTTAGGACTGTTTAATTTACCCAAAACCTGCTTCGCGGCGTCGGCGGGTACGGCAGGGATGTAAATAAATTGATTAGGGTATGGCACGGCAGTGAGCTCGTCGTCCTTGGTGAAATTTCCCTCGAAGATGCCGTAACGAATTACGCCCTCGTTCACAATGATGATGCTGGGATTCCGAGCAAGTGGGTTGTTGTGGCCGAGGACGTATGGTGCAGCTTCTGTGATGAAGAAATGCCACACACTTCCATTGAGCGAAGAGTTGTCCCTATGGTGCGTCGTCAACATATTCATATTCAGTGCGATGCTTTAACACTGAGCCATGACATACCAAGTAAAATTGTAATCCTGGGGCGATTTACCATAAATGGTGGTCAGATTGAAATCGGTAGCAAGTTCTTCTAGGCCTTTGGTGATAGAACTCCCAAAGTCAGTAGTAAAATTGGAGTCCGTCGTGTTGGTGTGATACTGTAAAATCATCTTACCCGTGATGTCCAAGAATGCAACACGATTTGGTAGCGTACCTCATAAGTAACCTTATTTTGATCGAGATACCTCCGGGAAAAGGCTATAGGGTCGTTGTTTCCCTTGGCAGCACTAAGGTTTGCGCCTACGAAGCCTCAGTGGCATCCTCATTATCTTATCACATAGGGGCACATACTCATCCAGCCTGTGGAGATGGTAAGCTTGACTTAACCAGCACTGGAAACAACCAATGTACCAATCGTGTCCATGTAGTGACCGCTCTCCAGGGCCACTGCCCTGTCGCCCTTGTACCGTCGACAATAACGGATATGGGAATGTCCTGGATATATGCGGTAATAAGACGCCAAAGCAGTTCGTACACCCAAGGGACCACACAGACCTCCGAAAATCAAAATAGGTGTAGTGGGATGCACCTTCTGGACAGCGTCCACGACGTCTTGCCCTAAAAATCGAGTCTTCTTTTATGTTAGCTCCAAGATTAATCGCATTGTGGCTTACACTGATTATCTCTATCACCACTCAGTACCGGCATATGGCTGTTTATGCATGTTAGAGCAGATCACGAAGAGAAACACAGAACACACCCAACCAGAACGAATACATCTGGTTCCTCTGCAATCGCCTCCGCAAACTTGTATGACCCAAATATTAAGCGTCATCGTAGATACAAGCCATGCACTTACCCATGCCTCCTTCACCATATCTTTCGGGGCTTGCACGGTGGTGTGAGCAGCGTTTTTGCCTATCATGTTGAAAAGGACACCAAGGGATGTCACTCTGCGACCCCTGTGCGCGATGTATTAGTTGAGCAACAGGACAATGTTTGAGAAAGGTAAGAGAAACATGCGCACTTCCTGGTCCAGAACTTCGTGTAGCGATCTATCATTTAAATTACACGGTGGCATTAGTCAAGAAAGTATGTTATAGTCCAAAGGACCAATCCTGAAGATAGATGGAGGAAAGAATCACTCACTGCCGATCGGCACATTTGTAGGCTTTCCATCAGGATCAAAGATCGTGATGTTAGCATTAGAGGACAGGTAGCGACCATTCAGATAAGGAATGAAATTCGTGTACCTGTCGAGTTCAGCACAATATGAGAGTATTGAATTGACCATCGAGATTTGCCAATGCATGGGACCGAATTTACACCAGGGTGTGCATCATCGAAATGTCGAAGAGAAGTGAGATGGTGTTGTCAGAACGAATACCATAATTGTCACGGTCCATATATAACGAAGAAACAGTCAGTGTGGATTATGCTGCATACTTTGGTGCACGTACATGTCAAATGTGACACTGTAGTCGTATAATTCATGGCTATTTAGGGATAGGCATCAGAGAAGTACCGCCACAATGAAAGCTATGTTAGACCTACTTTCCGATAGTCATCAAATCATACGGGAGGCGTTGAATGAACTGGTCCGACTGTTTCCACGTATATAATTAGCATGAATTGCCAAGTCCAGAAAATAAAGCCTACCTCGTGACCATCCACACCGCCAGGAGGATAGCCATCCGAAAGGCCAGTTCCTGCGTCATGTAGGAAAAACGTTGAGTAGAGGGGGGATTTTGATTTCTCGTATGATTACCATCATGCAGATCCCCAGTATCGATTAGAAGGAGGTCGACATCCTTATCCTGCTCCGTGTTAGCAAGGAGGCTCTGAAAAAATTAGTAGTATGGAACTGACGAAAGCGGTCTTGTTCATATGCTCGAAAAAGCTCGCAAAGTCACCGAGATCACCACTGCATAAGCCATCAGCCTCGACATGGCTGCCCAGCACATGCACACTCATCGGGTCGGAAGGGAACTTACCTGTAGTTAGGCTCTGGCCAGCTGCACTTCTGATGGCCAAGGAGCCATCCATGCATGTCTGTGGTATGGATCACATTGAAGTCGCCCCAAACGAGAGGACGATACGGCTGCACAAGCGGAGGTTGTATGTTCTTGCATCTGTCGTACGAGGCGAAAACATGGGGAGAGCTGGCACGGGCATGGATCTCGTTGTCGTTGCAGGCAACAGCAAGCCCGATAAGGGAGAGGAAGGGAAGAAGCATTGGAGAGAAGCTTCAGTGGGACGTGTAGTTCATCTCGAGGTCTATTTAACGCAGAGGAGAGTAAGCAGGTGCCGGATAGTCTGTGCCAGTTGTGGCGTTGTCGTGTTATTGTGGTAATCGCTTCCTGTCACATGGCCACCATCGTATGGTGGCCCTGTCAGCCCTACCGGCAATGTGAACAGGCTTTGGTCCGGGAAAGGGCTCAATGGCCCGTTCTCTTTTTGAACTAGCATAAAACATCCCTGAAATTTCCTTTTTCCGCTCGTCTTCGTCCAACCATAACACTTGAATTGAATGACTGGTATTGGAGTCGTCAAGCGATAACGTTACACAGCTACTCGACAGATCGGCGGCGTTGCTTGATGCTCACCGGCCTTGCTAGCATCTGCAAAACAGCTGTGTAACGTTATCGCTTGACGACTTTACACTAGCCATTCGAGTATTCCGATTGGACAAAATATTGCGCTATACCAAAAAGAAATCATGTTTGAATTGTCGACCCAAATTAGGCTGCCCATTGGGCAGCCCAATGAGCGCTTAAGAAACCAGATGTACAAGCCGCACTGAGAACTCTATAATTGGTTAAATAAAGAATGGAAGTCCACTGAGCCCACCTTCACTGTCGACGGGCTTGGATCCAGACTGGGTCAATCAACGCGGCCATCAGACTCCCCCAGCAACCAATGGCTTATGAGAGGGTTTCTGCTGCATCGCGACTCACCTCAATCACAGCCCAGTGGGTAGGCGCACTGATCCTGGTGGGGCGCACTGATCCAAGCACTGTCCGTTCGTTCGACTCTAGAGACACCGATCACGAAAGGCGGGAGTAAATCTCGTCAAGCCCCGAGTTGCGAGAAGTTCCCGTAACGTCACATCACTTGGAATTTGGGGTCCCTTCATCATACCTGAAGCTTGAAGCTTGGCCATAGGTGCTACTAGTGGAAGGCAATGAAATGAAACCATGAATGCCCATATGCGGGGAAGAGCACGTGACTGAGCTGGTGATCAAGAAATATGTAGTGCCAGTTACTGCTATCATGCACCGGTGTTGTCGCCTCTGGCACGCCTCTATCCGAGCCCTGGCTATGGCAGGCGCCTGGGACCCAGACATGCTTGGCTGAATCAGTGTGCCAGCCCCCTTCAAATCGGCAATTTGGAAGATGGTTTTCAGTTGTTTTTCAGATCCGGGCCCAGCTATCTGCCATCCCACGCACGCCGCCCCATGTAAATGGAACCACATCTTTCTCGTGAGGTCCAAATTCTCCAGACTAACCACGACTGTACCTATTAGCACCGAACGAATAGGAGTCAGGGGCGAGGTTTCGGGAATTTAGGATTCAATCTCAAAAAAAACTATGAGAGTCAGTGACCATAGTTCGCATCCGATCCGCTGAGTAGCATCTGCAAAATAGCTGCGTAACGTTATCGCTTGACGACTCTACACCAGCCATTCGAGTATTCCGATTGGACAAAATATTGCGCTATACCAAAAAGAAATCATGTTTGAATTGTCGACCCAAATTAGGCAGCCCAATGAGCGCTTAGGAAACCAGAT
>JBBPMH010000258.1:0-39363 GCA_038090235.1 Pulveroboletus ravenelii | reverse complement strand
AACAATATAACATTTTTTTTCTAGAAGGTAGAAATAAGTTTTATAGTGAAAATAAGCAAATAAATATGGAATAGTGGGTGTTACATATGTTGTCTGACACTCAATTACATAAAGGTGACATAATAGAACAAATTCCAGATGTATATAATCATGTTATGATATTCTAGAATCCAATATATGTAACTCAGATATAAAGTCAAAAAACTGTCTGAATGAGTCATAGTTTTGAAATAGCTCCCATTTCATCAGATCTTATCCAAATCTCTTAACTATTGAACCAATAGAAAGCCAAGAGTTGATACTCTATTGGGCATACTCACATGCTAGGGTTAGGGTTAGTATTTCTCACAGGGCATTGCACTTAATGCAAAATATGCAAACATCCGGACAGTTTTTTGAGCCACTGTACTACTATAACTATTTATAGGTTGAATGGGCACTGTCAATGTACAAGATGGGTGAAGAACTGTTGAGAACCAACTTTTGTGATCATATCTGGGGGGCTATATCTCACTGTTATGCTAGGTCTATCAAGTGGCTCAGTAACCTCAAGATTAAAGAAATCATCAAAGCTGCAAGGACATACTACAATATCACCAAGTCCTCCAGCAAGCCAGTGCCATCAAAAGGATACCATCATAATAAAGAACATTCAGATGAGTAGGACAAGTGCACCTTGATTGTGCCCTCATCAGATCCTATAGAGGATGACACAGCTAAGCTGGCATCCAATGCTGAGGGGACAGTGACTGAATCTGATATGCAACCAGATGTGCTGGTTGATCCCATGAACCCACTAGAACAAGGGGTTGGGCACTTGGTGTGGACGGATGAGGGGAAAATATTGGATGAGCACTGTGCTGCTTGTATTCCAACTCTATTAAGTGAAAACCTGATTTTAGATCACAGGAACAGGGCAAGAGCACGATGAGGCCCCCTGAATGCAATGAATACCATGTATTGGCAGCTCAACCTGACCTGCCATAGAACAGGCTACCAACTATTACAGGTTACTTATCATTCCAGTTGTAGCTACCGCTTGCACAACCAAGTACTATTCTATGATTGTATCATATTTAGCTTGCTATTGATTTGTTTCATGGTTCCTATTAATGAGCTGGCCTGCATTGAGGCTTGCAGTGAGGCCTGTGGTAAGCCTGCGAAACAACTTCTCTACCTACTTACAGTACTTTTAGACTTTACTTCACTACCTGTAAAAAGTCACTGCTGCCTTCTTTCAGCCTTTGTTTTCTGTGACAAGGTGAGACATGTCTAAGAAAAGTATGACATCTTTTCTGCCTTTGTGCCTGTGCTGCCTGTCAAAGGTACCATAGGCCAGCAAAGTCAGGTAACATTTTGCTGATGCAGTGCAGCCAAGTCAGCCAACAAATGAACCAGGTGATATGCTCAATATTTAATCTGCATCTGAAGTATACTTCCAGTAAAGTCAATCATTTACAATCATCAGTAAACAACTCTCTTTGTGCCAAGGAACAACATAATTATATCTGACAAAATGTAGCTGCCATCCAATGTTACTCTGCTTGTTTCACCTTCTTTTCTGCCTAATCAGTGAGTGAATTACCTGAATTCTGTTATGTTCGATCCTGAAGGGTCAAGCATGGACTTGGCTAAGGATGGTGGATGAGGCAAAGTGGTCAGCAATAGCTACCATGGGATGAAGTACAATGGACATAGCCTGCACTTGCTGCAGGGGCAGGGGGTTCACCCAACATTTGGTTGGTGAGGGACAAGGGATAAGGGACAAGGTAATGAGCTGAGTGTTGGAGCACTCACTCAGGTGTAGAGCAAAGACACAAAAAAAGGTTGTATTTGCCAAGTAGGTCTAAGCTGAAGGACAAGTATCTATGAGGTGAGGTTTATATAGTACAAGAAGGGTAAACCAGAGAATACAAAGAACAATATGGTAGCCCTGCACTTGGCAGTGCACCAAAACTATTGGCTTTACTTCAGAAGGTCTCCTGAACAAGGGAGCAGGCTGGGAAACATATGAAAAAACTGTCTGATCTTGTGAGTCCCTATTCTCTGCCAATCTAGATAGTGGACTGATAAGCAGGATTACCTAGACCATCCTATCTGTAATCTTCCAACTGATGTATGCATGATCACACCATCATAACCATTGGCCAAAGTTCTTGACTATGTTCCTTCATACACAAGAAATATCAGCAAAATCACTTGATCTTCTCCATGTATTTGGACTGACAATGTCACAGAAATGGTCAACACATGCATTCTCTATGATCTCAGCCAATGTGCTAGAGACAGCTGATTCTATGCAGGTTTACTTTTAGGATTTAATCCAAAAGAGGACAGTGGTATTATGGACAATAGTGGTATTCAAAGTTCGCTGAGCTGACCAATCTCCATGAGTGAAATCCAGCTAAGCTCTTAGGTCATGTGGCAGGATTCAATTGGAAACTAAACATATGCCTCCCCTATGCCCAGGCATATGACACTCTGCCTAACTGCAGCTCAAGTCAATAATCAATATGAGATCATCTATGGTCCCCTCCAGAGATGGTATGGGACACTCCCAGTATACTTTTTTTTCTGAATATGTTCTGCAGGTGGCAGCATCAGGCTCAAAGGTGAGGACTTCTATATTACCTGAATGGAGCATGCTCACTGTCTAATATTGAGTCTGCTAAATGTCAGATGAAGCATACCAAAAAGCATGCTCAAGAGCCAAGTAAAATACAGGCTGGAAATGAGATGATCCACTTGGAACCTTACCCTCAGCTCACCAGCAATCTCCTTGCCTGGATCTTGGACCATCCTGCTGATTGTGCTGTGCTATTCAATGAGAAGATAGATCAGAATGTCCTAGGAAAACCTCATTCCCAGCAGAAGAAGAATATTAATGTGGTAATTGCTAATGCTATTTTCTGTTATGACACACAGTATGGGAAATCATATGCTACCCATCCTGCAAAGTTTGTGACAGCAGTGGCCAGCCACCTTGCGATGTATGTTGTATTTTTTTTTCATCATCATAATCACTTACATTCACTTTACAGATTGAAGAACAAATATCAATAGCATGCATCAAGGTTCAAATCTACTGGCAAGGGTGTTAGTTCCAATAATCCAAATTATCAGAATCTCTATGGTATTTTCAGCTCATTTCTTTGTATCTCCTGCTCATTTATAATTCTGTTCTAGAGCAAGTCATTGCAGAGTTTCCCTTCTGGGATGAGTGTGACCAGTTGTGGCATGGTAACCCTGCTTATGACGCCAGGGTGTTCAATGTGGGTCCTGGTGTCAATTGGGCTGGTGATTTTCTTTCGATCGTCAAGCATGGTGGGACCACCACAGCTTCTGCACACAGCAGCTTCTGAGTTCAAAATCAGAACAACACAGTAACTGAGGATTCCAACCATTTTGATCCTGTTCCAGATGCCAAGCAGGCACCAGACTTCGATGTTCCCATGGATAAACTGGAAGAGGAAGAAGAAAAAGAAATGGACAAGATCATTTCTTGGAGCCCATCTACATCCATGGTTCTAGGATTCAAAGTTAGTACGATCCCTGCTGATGAGCTGCTGGTGACTTTCAACAATTGTGTCATCCCTCAGTATCCTGTAGGGTTCATCAAATTCTTTATTACTTGGCTAACAAGACTTTATAGTCTGACAATCCTGCTGACATAGCACAACCCCCCAACAGACCCACAAGCTCAGCAAAATGGCAGACTCCATCACAAGACAACCACATCACTTTTTATATGATGCCATATCCAAAGCCACTGTCCACCACTTCAACAACCTCCTCATCCACACCTAGTAGCAGTGCTTGGTGTCTCATAGTGAATCCCAGGACTTCACAAACCAGTCTTACCAAAGGGAAGAACGCTGAAGAACAGCAATCCTGACTGGGAGGTCAGGAGGGCTAGTAGTGGGTGAGTGTAGACTTGACCCAAGGGAGGCTCTGGACTGTGGATGGTGGTGTTCCCAATGGCTGGGTTGACCTGGGGAATGACTAGGTCACTCTCTGGAACAATTGTTGGTGAAGGGAAAGTTCAAGGTCGAAAGGTAGGAAGATGTATTTCAAAACCTAATACAAGGCTTTTATAGTCCGGAATATGTTCCTGGACTTACTAATGATAAGGGGGACATGTTCTAAATAAAGAATCAAAAGTCTGAAAGAAACTGGGCTTGTTGGGGGTCGATCTAGACTAAAACTGGACCGGACTGTTGATCCGGACTATGGTCCGGACCGGATTGTCAAACCGGACTAAGATCTGGACTAAAATGGAAGCGGACTAAGCTAATACTAGTCCTGGACTGGTGAGAACGGATGGACAGATAATGGGTAGACCAGCTAGGGCATGGGGAAAACACCAGATATCGACGTAGAGACACTTGGTGCTCTACACCGTATCCAAGACATCAATGCTCTGTTCTTAGAGCCATATACAAAGAACAATAAAAAATACAGAAACTGTAATGCTTGCATGTACGTTCACCTTCCTTTGTCAGTATTTTCTTGTTCATTATCCAAAGTAAATCATGCAAAAAGCCCATCACCATTATCAATAAGATAACAACTCTATGCTGTCACTAACAGGCAAACCATCTAACTGAGTACTGGAAATAGGCAACTGACAATGGCTTTGAATTCATGCTCCCTGAAGATATGAAGTGGTGTCATGAGGTTGCTTGAGAGACAGCTGGATCTTCTGGCCCCAGCAGACAACTGTTGCTTGATGACTACCTCACTGTAGGAGTCAGCAGCCTCCTATGGTTGCAGGCCACCGTTTCCAGCCTGTTCAAGTGTCCCCCAAGTTACCTAGTCACATCCTGAGTCCATCTGTATCATCTCAAGGTCAGTCTGTTTCACTTTTGTTGTATCTGCTGTCTAGACTGTAGTATCTGGTACCAGATTCATATGTATCTGCTTAATCTAGTCTAGATTTGCCCACTGGATTATTTGTTTTTACTTATTTCTTGTTAGCTCTTCACTACTTTTGTTCTCTCCTATGTTTTGGACCATCATATATTGTTTCTTCAATGTTCCACTACTTAGAATCAAGTGTTCCCTGATAGGGCATCACTTTAAGGCGAGGAGACACTGTCGACTTCCTAAAATTCCTGGTAGCTGTATCCTGGGGAGCCTGTCATGTTGGCATAGGCTTCAGCAATGAAGGGGTTATCATTGGGAGAGTCTGCATGGGGGAGAGGGACAGGGATGGGACTCCCAGAGTGCCGACAAGGGCATGCACGAAAGGGGTGTTGATGATGGAGTTGTTGTAGGGGAGGTGTTGGGGACGGTGGGAATGGGGGGAGTGTTGAGAAATGGGATTGTCAGGATAAGAATAAGGAGAAAGAAGATGCACCAGGTGGGTGATGAGGAGAACAGGTGATGGAGAGGTCTACATGGAGCAGGGTTCATTGTGATACCCCAGCATGTCAGTGTACTGTGGTGCATTGGTATCATGCATGTCTGGGAGCCCATGTATGGCAGGTAGGACACTTATAAAGTTTGCAGTTTACCCAAGTGTGCCTGAGGTGGCGACAGTGGAAATATGCTTGACCATAGAGTGAGTATGAGGTTGGAAGGGGCTATGGATGTTGTCCCCAGTAAGAGAGTTCTTCTCTTTCCAAGATGGCTATTTTCTCAGGGTTGAGAGGGGAGGACAAGGTGAAAGAGGTGTCATTGCAGCTGAAGTTCAGGAAGTAGGTGGTAATGGAATGACAGTAGCAGGGGTGGTTGGCTTCAGCTTTTTCGGCGAGATATCGATCAAGATCTGTTAAGTACTCCCCTAAGCCCATCTAGTATCCGATAGATCCCAAATGTCCATGAAGGATGGTGTGAATGGATTGGAGTCAGTGTTTAGTGACAATTAAGTCAGCATGGGAGTTGAGGAAGTCAATTAGTAGGTCAAGGTGACACACTTCTAAGAAGGCATTGGTTAGAGAGGTGAGAGAGGAGCCGGGTGTGAGGTTGTCATCTAGGGGAATGACCAGGTGGGGGTCGCCAAGATGTGTCATAAGGAGATTTTGATAGTGGTCATTGGAGAGGTCATTTTATAGGCATTGGGCATAAATGGGAACTTCTAGAGGATGGATTCCATCGTTATGGGCATAATGAAGAATTCTCCATTCACTAATGGTAGGATGAGGGGTGCCAGGACAGGCAGGGGAGTTGACTGGGGAGGATAATATTATGGAGGAGGGGGAGGTTGGTCCAGTTGTTGGAGAACCCAGTTGAACAGAATGAAGAGGAGTTGGAAGGCTCTCTCATAGGTTCTGAATGGGCAGAAGGTTCACACTAATTGTTGTTCTATCTCTAGAAGACCTTGGAGCAGTCCAGGGGTCAGAGGAGGATACTCAGTCAAAGGAGCGAGGGGGGCATCAGGGGAGGTAGACATGTAGCGGATTGAGTGGGAAGCGGGTTGAGAGAAGACTTTGGGGTGGAGGCATTTATATGCTTTTAGGATGAGCAGGGTGTTGTTCATTTCAGACTCTGAAACCCACAAGTCTTCTTTGGCTGAGTAACCTTTCCATCAGACAAGATATTGCCAATGGGACGGAGCTCCATGGTGACATATGATCTTTTCAACTTTGTGCTCTTCTTCTCCTTCTATTAGGTCTTGTGGTGAAGCAGGGAAGTTCCATTTGCATATGTTGTTTTCACAATAGGATAATAAGAGGGAGGTATGGAACATGGGGTGAATCTTCTATGTGGGAGGGAGTTGGAGTTCACAGGAAATAGGGGATAGGACCTTTGTGATAATGAAGGGTCCTCGTTTTGGGGTGAATTTAGGGCTGGTGAGGGAACATTTTAAGTTTCATGCTTCCAACCATACCTTATCTCCTTATTTCCACAGATTGAAACCTCGTGTGTTCCTGGATTTCATTACTTGGTGGGCTAGTTTATGTGCTGCCAAAGCTTTGTTTCTTTGGTGAAATAAGGTTTTGAGTCATGATTTGATAGTAGGGAGGTTCATTTCGGTGATGATCATGGGAAGAGGTTTCAGTTTGTATCCCATCATGAGATAGAATGGCGATTGGCTGGTAACTGAGTGGGGGTGGTGATTATGAGCAAATTCAGCCATTGGAATGTATTCAGCCCAACTGGTTGGGTTGTCATGGCAGAAAATCCGAAGGTACATTTCAACTTCTTGATTGACCTGTTCAGTTTCTCCGTCAGTTTGAGGGTGGTAGGTGGTGGAGAGGGCAAGGGAGTAGCCAAGGAGAGATGCCAAGGATTTAGTGAATTCTGAGGTGAATTGAGGGCCTTGGTCAGATATGATCTTGTTATACAAACCAAATCTGGTGTATATTTTGTGGAAAAAGAGGTGGGCAATTCCTTCAGCAGTGACAGATTTCTTTATTGGGCACAAAATTACCCTCTTTGTAAGCCCATGGTCAACCATGACCAAGAGACTGTCAAAACCATCAGAGAGGGGGAGGTCCATGATTAGATCACAGGACAGTTGTTGGAATGGTAATGGTTGGGTGCAAGAAGATGGGATAGGGGTCAAGGGAGTGACCATGGGGTGCATGTTGATCCTGTGTTGCTGGCAAAGCACACAACCTTGTGGATGAAGAAGGCAAGGCCTGGCCACCAATAATCACGAGAGATCAGTTGGCAGGTTTTTAGGAAGCCAGGGTGTCCAGCAGAAGGGTGGTTATGACAACAGCAGACAATATCATGATGGAGGGGTTCAGGTAGGTAGACACACCCTTGATAGGTAAGAATGCCTGTGTCAAATTTCCAGTCAGAGAGATGGGAATGGAATTGTGAAGGAATAGTTCCCTCAAGTGCATGGAGGGTGTTAAGGGCGAGGGGGTCAGAGGCAGAGGAGGTGGCAACCTTTTCGGAGAGGTTTGCATCAATCAGGTTGATAAAGAGGTTGGCAGGAAGTAAAGTGACATTGATGTTGTTATTATCATCACTGCCACCATGGTCAGGTTGTCGGGAGAGGGCATCAGGAGTAGCAAGAGAGGATCCCAGGATGTGGGTGAACTTGAGGTCAAAATTGGCCAGGTCAAGAAGCCAGTGAGCTTGTTGATGGTTAAGCTTATGAGGTTCCCAGAAGTAAGTGAGGTTTTTGTGATCAGTGAGAACATCAACCAGGAAAGCAGAGTTTCATTCTGTGGAGAAAAGAGATTGGGAAAGGTAGGCACAAGGTTTGAGGTCACCATTGCCATCTGGTTGAAGGAAAATTCCACCAGTGGCCCATTTGGAGGTGTCAGTGGAGACAGTGAAGGGTTTGGTGGGATCAGGTAGTTGGAGGACTGATTTGGCAAGGAAGGCAGCTTTGAGGGCATAAAAGGCCGTGTCACAGGCAGTGGGCCAGTCCCAAGGATGGTCTTTCTTGGTGAGGTTGAGGAGGGGTTGTGTGACAGTAGAGTAATCGGGAATAAATTGGTGGTAGAAGTTGGTGAAGCCAAGGAAGGAATGGACATCTCTGACTTTGGAGGGTGTGGGCCAGTCTGCGATCCCTACTAATTTGACAGGGTCCATGGCTAGTTTGCCGGGTTTGACCACCATACCAAGGTATTCAACTTGATTTGTGGCAAACTTGCATTTCTCAAGTTTGAGGTGGAGGTCAAGCTCCTCCATTCTCTGCAAGACATGGCGAGTTCGCTCAATGTGGGTTTATTCATTGGGGGAAAAGATAAGGAGGTCGTCCATATAGATGACAAGCCATCCTTCAGCTATGAGGTCATGGAAAGAATCATTCATAAACTGTTGAAAGGTGGTGGGGGAGTTGGTTAGACTGAAGAACATTATGGTGGGTTCAAAGAGTCCTTTGTGTGTGACAAAGGCGGCCTTCTAGCAATTAGATTCCTTGATATGGATGTTATTATATCCCCAACAAACGTCGAATTTAGTGAATACGTTCACCCCTTGGAGACAATCTATGAGGTCCAAGATGAGTGGTAGGGGGTAAGTATTGCAGACCATATGTTGGTTCAGATATTTGTAATCCTGACAAGGATGGAGTTTCCCATCTTTTTTCTTGACAAAGAAGAAGGGGGAGGATTGGGGTGACTTTGATGGGCGAATTTTTCTGGAACAGAGATTTTCTTCCAGAAAGTCTTCTGTGGCTTTCATTTCTTCCTCCATGAGGGAGTAGAGCTTGGCAGGTTTTGGTTTGAATGTCTTATCTAGTTCAATGGGGTGATCATAAGGCTGAGACAGAGGGAAATGGTTGGCAGATTCTTTGGTGAACACTGATGTGAAGTCAGTGAATTCAGGGGGGAGGACCATAGTTTCCTTGTTGGGAAGTGCATGGATAGCCAGGTCAGTAGCAGTGGTAAGCTTCCTGATCATTTCCACTTCTTTCCAGGCTTGCCATTCAGAATGGGTGGGAAATCATCCTCCTTTGTCATAGTTAAGGTAGACGTAGAGGTCTTTATCCCACTTCTCATTAGTGTTGATATACCAGATTTGATGAGAGTCAGGATGAGGTGCTTTCCAGGCAGCATGCTCCATAAGCCACTTATCTAACATGGGGTTGGTCTTCCCTTGAAAGGATCTCCTGGGTCCGTTCTTGGGTAGGGATTTGGAGATTGAAAGAGATACAGTGTATGTTGGCCAGTTGACAGTGGGGTTGGCTGTCTTTAGCCAAGTCATTCCTAGTATTATGGGAGTGTCTCCAAGGTGCATTACACTGAATTCTTCAGAGTAACGGAGGTTGGCTAGGTAGAAGTTCAGGGTGATGGTGAATTTTATTTCTTCACAGCGATTTGGAGTTGAGTTGGCATTTCATACAGGAATAGGCTTATGGAGTCAGGTCATTGGAAGTTGATGCTTTCTGGCAAACTCCCAGTCAATGCAGGAGTAGCTTGCTCCAGAGTCAAGGACAGCATAGGTTCTAACGTCTTTTGTTTTAGGTGCAAGGATGATGGGGAGGATGATGGCTTTTGATTTCCTTGCTACTAATACATGAGAATCAGGAGAAGTTTGCATTAGAGGAACTTCTCCTTTTAAAAAGACAAATCCCAGCTTCCAAATGTTACTCTTTTCATGTTTTCCCCTTTGTCTTCCTCATCGTCTTCGACCTCTTGGAGTTTTGGGAGGTCATTGGTTTTTACTCTTTTTACTTGACAAGATTGGGGAGAGTTCTTGTTACTGGAAAACATTGGGCATTTGTTGGACATATGTCCAGATTGGCAACAGCAGAAGCAGAGCTTCTTTTCAAAGCAATGTTTTCTTTCGGTGGGGGTTAGTTTGTCTACTTGAACAATGTCTACATCCATGGCGTCTGGGTCTCAGGTAGGAGCAGTGTTTTTGGTTTAGGAGAAATAGGTAAACTTGGCATGGTTTCCAGAATTGAAGGCATTGGCTTGTTCCCAGTGGGTGATGAAATGTACCGCTTTGGTGTATCAGACTTTGATTTTCTCTGGGAGGAAGTCCATGGAGAAGACCTGTTGGTGAACAGCCTCTGGGATACCTTCTGCAAAGAAAGAGATGAGGATGTCTTCCTCAGTTACTCTGCTAATGGCTACTTTGTTTTTGAACTTAGCAATATAGGCGTTGAGATCTTTGATCTTCTGGACTTTTATGTGTATTAACCAATGGATAGCCTGGGCTTTGGTGTCTTCATGTTCAAACATGGCTTTGAACTCTACTATGAACTTAACCCAAGTTCCAAACTTTCCATTTGCTAGAACTTTGGTGTGAAAGGTGTTGGCCCAGATTGAAGCTGATCCTTTGGTCATAAAGGAGAGGGTAAAGGTGATCCATTTGTCATTGTCCTTGTAAATTTCCTTGTTGACCATGAGGTAGATGTCGACAGAATTGAGCCATGGGACTACTTTGGCATAGGTTCCATCGAAATCCTCAGGTTTAGAAAGACATAGTTTGGTGGGTTTATTAAACATTGGGGATGGGGGATGGGAGAACAGTGGTGGGGTTGGCAGTCTGCAGGGTGGTTTTCCTCTTCTGGCATACCACTTGTCTTTTTGCAAGCATAGTTCCTCAGTTTCTAGGTGAGGATAGACTGGTTGTCGGGTGGTTGGGGTTAGGGATGGGAGGGTTGGTTCTCTTGGAAGGGAGAGTCCAGCGGAGAGACATTGGGCAAGGTCGGTATTCTCCTGTTGTTTGACAACAGAGGGGATGGGGATATCAGGGAATGGTAAACATCATTCTTCACTGGGTTGTGGGTCAGGGTCTAAATTGTCAGTATCCCTAGTAGTCTCTCAGGTGGGTCTGAGGAGAGTATCAAAGAACAAGGTTTGGTGAGGTTGGGGTGCTCATGGCGACTGGGGTTGTTGCAACAATGAGGGATGTTGCGGTTGACAATTGGAGGAAATGTTGGCAGCTTAGGTGGTACTAGCCATGGCTAGTAGAGCTTAGACCTTTTGTTATGCTTGATCCTGAAGGGTCAGGCATAAACTCGGCTAAGGATGAAGGATGAGGGATGCTGTTAGTGAATGGCTGCAGCAGAACAAGGACAAAGGATGTAGCCTGCACATAGCAGGGTCAAGGGTTCACTCAATGACTTGTTAGTGAAGTCTTGGGTTGGGGATTCTGCCTAGCAACTAGCTAGCAGAGAGATGAGCTAATGAGCAGAGTGCTCACTCAGGTGTAGAGCAGAGATATGTAGTGAGGAAAAGCAAACTAGATTGCCAAGTAGGTCTAAGCTAAGGAATAAGTAGACCTACAAGCAGATTTATATAGTACATTGAGAGACAACAAGACAAAATAAGAACAATGAAGGGAAAACATGGATTGGTAAGTATATGAGTAAGTCAATAAATAGCAGAAGAAACTCAGTGACTAAGAGTGGAGCTACAAGTCTGACATGAGAGAATTGGACGAGGAGAGTAATGTTCAATGACAAACAGTGGAAATGAAGTGAAAATAGGGAAAAACGTAACAGGCATCTCATCTCTCTGCACCCCACATCATTATCTGAAAGGTCATTGTTGTTGTTGTTGTTGTTGTTGTTCTTGCTATTGTTTCTCTGGTATCTGGCCCTTGTCCTTGGCCAACAGCTTTGTCAGTTTCTCTTGGGCCCTTGTCCTTGGCCACCACTTTGTTAGTTTCCCTTTGGCTCTTATCCTTGGCCACTACTTCGTCAGTTTCCCTTCAGCCCTCATCCTTGGCCACTGCTTCATCAGTTTTCCTTTTCAGCCCTTGTCCTAGGCCACTGCTTTGTCATTTTCACTGCCTTGTTATTTTCCGGTCCTCATCTGGATTGCTCATTTTCTATCTGGATTGTCCTCCAGATTCATTTCCTTTTGCTCTCACACACTGAGATTGGTTGTAGCTAACCTGTCCTTGCCACTAATCCTCCCTAGAACCCCTTGGGATGAGTAAACTCATCCACCTACACTACACCCCCATACCTCCTATTATTCTTACATTGTGCCCAGGGCCATTCAATACTTGGAATTGACTCTTCAAGAAGCTGCCATCAAGTGGCTCATTGAAATGGATCAGGTGTGTCTATAGGGCCTCAAGCATAATTATACTAATGGTATGTGAAATTATAGCCTATCCATGCACTAGAGCACCCTGCCTTTAAGTTTTTGCTCAATATAGCCTCTCGAGCCTCTATAGGAACCAAGCTACTGAATTGCAAACAAATGCAGCAAGTGATCCTTGACCTCTTCAAGACCAACCTCCTCTCCCTTCATGATATATTTTTGATAAGTACAATACATTCATGTGCTACAAAGATCCCATAATATGATTATACTCTAGGAATTTCAAGGGTATATCAACTTGACCTGTAATGCCTGGCAAGCATCCAATGCTGATAGCTATTTTGCAGTCACAGCATCATAGATTATAGAGAAGGTGCCTTATGTGTGAAGTTTTCAAATGGCTCTTCTTGGGTTTGTTCAACTGAATAATGCTCACAATGGGATTTACCTGGATCAGGCTCTCTACAAAGTTATCAAGTGAGTTGGTGAGGTGCACAAAGTATGTTATGGCTTTCAATTCATTAGACAGTAATAATATTTATTTACACATGCTAGATTGGCTATTTCACTTGTGATAATGCAATCAACAATGACACCATGATGGAAGAGTTTAGACAACACATTACAAGTGAAACTGGGTAAGTGTTTGATGCAAGAAAGTGGCACTTACAGTAAGTAAAGTGTCCAGTCACTATTATGTCTATCTAAAGCACTGTGATGTAGCTGTATGGCCCATGTGATTGATATCGCCACCCAAGTGTTTTTGTCAACATACAGTACATCAAAGCATTAAAATCCAGCTGTTCCAGAAGTGGACCTGGTGGAGATGAGAAATGGGGGTAGTCAGGATGAGGTTGGCCTTATCTGTGTGATTGCAGTGAAGGTAGGTGCAGTCATTAGTTTGTCTATTATCACTTTAAGTATCTTATAGGCTCACTCTTCCACACAATGAAAAGAGCTCTTCAAGAACATTCAGTCTCACTCACCCCTGCTGCAACTGCTGCTTGATATGAAAGTCCAATAGTCATCAATATTTACAATGTTTGTCACACATTGGATTTAAAGAAGGTAAGCCTAGGCTTTATTTGTTGGTGGCATTAACTAATTCTTACTACAGGACATCAACACCTTCATTGAACAATTAGGCTGGCAAGAACAAGATGCTGAGAAATGTCACAAGCTGCTGGAACTAGAAGTGTTAGACACAGAGTGGGATCAAGTCTGCCATCTACTGGCTCTCTTTGTGGTAACCTCCTAGTACTCAGCTCATATATGTATTCACTCCTTCCTCAGCATGCAGAGAATATGCAACATGCATTCTTGACTGAACAGGGACCCATGCTGCATACCACATTACCAGCATTGGAAGTGTTACACAAAGTTTGGTCAGCACATGTGAGAAGCAACAAATATTGCAAATTCTCAGATGCCCTTGAAGCTGGGCTAAACAAAATTATGAATCACTACAACATACCTCAACATCTGACACCTACATCATTGCTATGGGTAAGTGATTTGGCCTGATTT
Organism: Pulveroboletus ravenelii; assembly: GCA_038090235.1. Taxonomy (NCBI): domain Eukaryota; kingdom Fungi; phylum Basidiomycota; class Agaricomycetes; order Boletales; family Boletaceae; genus Pulveroboletus; species Pulveroboletus ravenelii. Next base: position 25,423 of record JBBPMH010000258.1, on the reverse strand, counting down.
TATATGTAGCACACATTTGACTGTTTATGGCAGCACTCAATCCATTACAAAAGCTCAACTATATCCAGATGAATTGGGGTGAAGAGCTCCATAGTCAAGCACTGCAGCATGCTGAAATGATTGTATGTATATATCTCTCCCAACTCTCATTATCACTTGTACTGACAGATTAAACAGTATAAAGAGTGCTACTATGACATGTACCAGAATGATATGGACAGGACCCAAGAAGTAAGCCAGACCTGGCATATCACGACACATAACTCCAAACTGTGCATGCTCCTGGCTGGCCTTCTGGATGATGATGAGAGTGATGGGAACAGGGACCTCCTAGTGGTCAACAATGCTGGAAAGCAGTGGGACAATACCTCATGACCTTGGCTATGCAGATTCCATAAGTATCTTAGCACACAAGAGAACATGGGTGACCTCACTATTACCCAATGGCAGGGGGTCAATTCTGTGTGGTACCTAGTCTGGGGTTCCCTGGTGTATGATTTCCTCTCAATCATGGCAAGCTCAGTATTATCTGAACATGTTTTTTCATCTGCAGGTATCACAGTCAGCAAGCAGCAGAACTGTCTGAAGGACAACATAGTAGAGGCACTTCAAATCCAAAAGTGTGCTTGGAGAACAGAGCTCCTTTTTCAGGAGGATCCAACAGTTGTCTCTGAAACATCAATGCAGGGTGCAGTTCAATCAGATGAGAAAGGTGATAAGGGTGAAGGCACACAATGATGCACCCACAACAAAGGCACTGTGGTGTAGGAGTCAGCAGCCTCCTATGATTGCAGACTATCATTTCCAGCCCATTCAAGTGTCCCCCAAGTCATCTGGTAGCATCCTGAGTCTATCTGTATCATCTCGAGGTCAGTCTATTTCACTTTTGTTGTATCCACCATCTGGACTGTAGTATCTGGTACTGGACCCATATGTATCTGTTTAATCTGGTCTGGGTTTGTCTGCCAGATTGTTTATTTTTACTTATTCCTCATCAGTTCTTCTATATTCTTGTTCTCTTTCATACCTTTGATCACTTTACATGGTTTCTTCAATGTTTCACTGCTTAGAACTAAGCATTTCTTGATAGGACCTCAAATGTTACCATAGTTGCTCAGTCCAGGGAATGCCCAGACTATAAAGATTGTGCATTGAGATCTTGGGATCTCATCTTTCTGCACCCCACATCATTGTCCAAATTGTGCTTGTCATCATCAGCACTGTCCTGGCCATTGTCAGGATACTGATTTTCGGCTTACACCCCTACCTATTCCTTTCCCTATCTTATCTAATCTCCCTCTTTATCTTATCTATACCTCATTCCATTCCTGGTCTAGACTGCCCCCTGTGACATCATGCTCTGGTCAGCATTGCATCATCACTACATCACTTCATTCTAGGGCACAGGGCTTATCTTAGGCTTAGGGTTGGTCCAGGGTTCTATGCTTTTCTTCCATTCTATTTAATCTCTGTTATGCTTCTTATTCATTTCCACTTGCTTCTATTGTTATAGGGTTTCCCATGGGTTCAGGGTATATTATGTAATATACATATATATAGTAGTATTTAACCAGTATTTATAGGATGTACCTACTTGGAATTCTCATCCTTCAGCTCTTGTCCTCACAAGATATTAGTTGCTGCAGGCCTTCTTGAGTTGCTCATTTTGAGTTGCCCGAGATCGTTCCCTGATAGCCATCATTTTCTCTTGTATCTGGCCCTCATCCTTGGCCAGCTTTATCAGTTTCTTTCCAGCCCTTGTCCTTGGCCACCATTTCATCAGTTTCTCTTCAGCCCTTATCCTTGGCCACCACTTCATCAGTTTTCCTCTTCAGCCCTTGTCCTAGACCACTGCTTCATCATTTTCACTGCCTCATCATTTTCCAGTCCTCACCTGGATCACTCATTTTCTATCCAGATCATTGCCTGGATTCATTTCCTTTACTCTCACTCACTGAGGTCAGTTGTAGCTTACCTGTCCTTGCTACTAATCCTCCCTAGAACCCCTTGGAATGAGTAAACTTGTCCACCTACACTAGACCCCCATATTCCCTAACATTCTTACAGCAGACAGTGCATCCACCACACTGGTAATGATGACATGGGCAAGGGCACTGTGACAGTGCATCTGCCATGCCAGTGACAACAACATGGGCAAGAGCACAGTGATGCACTCACCACCATGATGATGACATGAGCAAGGGCACTGTGATAGTGTGTGCACCACACCAGTGATGACAATGTGGGCAAAGGTATGCAATGGCACACCCACCACCACAATGATGGCAACATGGGTGAGAGCACAGTGGGGCAGGGCACCATGGCAGTGTGTCCACCACACTGGTGATGATGACATGGGCAAGGGTATGCAACAGTGCACTCATCACCACAACAATGATTCACTGACCCACTTGCCACCACCACCACAGCTTCTGGGGGCTTGGCCTGGCCCAGCCCAGGCTTCACAAAACCCCAGGCCAGGCCCTGAGCCCTACCTGGGCCCCATTGATGGCTCAGCTTAGCCTGGCCTATAAGAGCTTGGCTTAGCTGGCTCGCAGCTTTCAGGCCAGGCCGGCATAGTACTAATGGTTATCATGCTGTGCAGCAATGTTTGAACTCCAAAGTGTGAAGTCAGCAGTTGTGTTCCCTTCTTTTCATCTCCCATGGCTAATCCCATGTCAACAGGCCAGCTGGCTACCCCAGGACAGGCCAATCCATTATCTTCATCATCTTCTATCCATGGTCAAGATTGTGGCCACAGCCACAGCTGTGCTCATAGAAATGTGCCACCTACTCCTGCAGAGAAGATCCCCAAGATACAATGAGATGATAAGGATCCAAACATTCATGCACACATTGCTTGGCTTATTGCTTGGTGCAAAACATACCCTGATACCTGGATCAAGCTGTTTTCAGATTCTCATCAAGAGGCAGTAAATGAAGGATGGCAGCACCAGCAGATAAGTGCATAAAAGGAGATGTACTTCCAGCAGGTTGCTGATGTTATTTTCACAAATGACCATGACACAAATATCAGGCAATTGTATGCCCAGTATCTGTTTTCATTAAACCCATCAGAAGCTGTTTTCAGTCATAAGTTTAGTTTTATTTTGTACTTAGACTGTTGATGGTTTTGATTCTGAATTTATGGCTAATCAGCCACCTTAGGCTTTATAAAAAATATAATGAAGCCAACAAGACCCTTGGCTCAACTGGAGCAGGTCTCGCTGGTATGGACTTGAAGGAAAACCTGGAGATGAACTAGCTGCCATGCCATAGCAGTCAAGTATTAACTTAACATAGCATTGCTGTGTTAGTTTGATGGTCTGCTTATCATGGTTGCAAATAATTTCCATACCCAGGATCCACTGCACTTCATGCAGATCAGTCATTTTATATTCATGGTTAAGCTGGATCTTCAGCTTTTTAATTGCTTTTTGACAGTTCAACAGCATCATCTTGTCATCAACATATATCACAACAATTATCAGGGTGCCATTTTCAACTTTGTAGAATATGCTGTGACTGGCCTGACATTGCATGAACCTGAGTGACTCAAACACTGCTCAGAGGAGCATGTACCATGATTTATGGGCTTGTTTCAGTCCATAGAGTGCTTGGAGTAAATTCCAGACCTTATATTGAGAGTGGTGAAAACCTGAAGGGGGTTCAAGAAATATTTCCTCATCGAGTGTACCATTTAGGAATGCTGACTTGACATCTATTTAATGGATTTCAAGATCATATTTAGCAGCTAGGGCAAGAAGTGCTTGGATGGTTGAGAATTTGGTAATAGGTGCAAAAGTGTCTGTGTAGTCGATTCCATGGACTTGTGAAAAACCCCTTGCTATGAGATGGGCCTTGTATTTCTCAATCTTGCCATTAGGTCCATGTTTAATCTTAAAAACCCATTTTGAATCAATGACCTTGTGGTTAGGCAGGTGCTCAACCTCCTCATATAGACTGATCTTTTTAAAGTTGTTGAGTTTGTCCATCATTGCTTTATGCCAGAGGGCTGAGTCTAAATGGTTCATCGCCTCACCATAGATGCACAGCTCATCTTCTGTGCTTATATCAGCATAGTAGGCAAATTCATCTTTCTCTGTCACATGCCCACTCACCCCTTTGGCTTTTATCACCTCTCCAGCTTCATCAGCTGTTTCATCACCACTTCCCTCATCTTTCCTTTCATCCCTCTTATCCTCATCATCTCCAGATGGCTCCTCAACTTGCAGGGTTGATTTTTCATACACATTTTTGAAGTATCACTGATTATTATCTCAAATTGGCACTTTCCTCTGTCAGGTCAATCTGCAGACTTCGGGAGATGGAATTGGGTGTGGATAGGGCAATGGCGGTCCCTTTTGGAGTGTGCTTGTCCTTACAGACGGTTTGTGTGGTTTTTCTAGCTCTTTTAGGTCAGATTGAGTGATATCATGTGAAATGATCAGGTTGCACTGTGCACAGCCCATGGGAGTGTTGGATGACACATTTATGGTATGTTCTACCTCTGCTTCACTTCCCACATCACTTTTCTCACTTGTTTCACAGTTTGAAGGGATTTGGACACTCAGTCCTTGCTCCACAGGGTCTAGGATGTCTTTGAAGGCATTTTGAGCATTCTCAGGTCACATTTGGAATGTTTTTATGCTGTTTGGAGTGCTAATGTCAATCTCCACTCATGTAGGACTGACCTCATCACCTTCATCAAAGACCATATTGCAAGTTTCAATTATTCAACCTGTAGGGCAATATAGACACACAAACACACTGCAGCTTTCAGTATAGCCTAGGAAAAGGCATTTGAGCAATTTCAGGTCAAGTTTTCAGTGCTTTTCATCAGGTATGTGGACATGCACCTTGCATCTGAAAATTCATAGATGTGTGACTGATGGTTTGTTCCTAGTAAATCATTTGTGTGGCATAAAGTCACCACTGATAGCTTGTGTAGGTACCCTGTTTATTATGTGCACTGCATGGAGTATTGCATTTCCCCAATAGGAATTCAGCAGACCTGCATCACAGAGCATAGATCGGGCAACTTCTACAAGAGTATGATTCATTTGCTTACTCATGCCATTTTCTTGTAAAGTGTATGGGTTCATTTTCTTATGGTGAATCTTCTTCTTCAACAGGTAGTCCTGGAAGGGTTTGGACTCGTATTCACCACCACCATCTGATCTAAAAATATTTGCTTGCTCTCCAGTAACTGTTTCAGCACATTTGATATATGCCACTGTTTTATGGAATACTTTGTCTTTTGTTTTTAGTAATTTGACCATGACATGATGTAAGTAGCCATCAATAAAGGTCATAAAATATTGGTGTCCAGTTCGGGTCTGTGTCTCCATTGGTCCACACACATCTGAGTATGTCCAGTGGAGAAGTTATGGGTTTGTTATTGTTAACCTCTCCATTATTGGATTGCAATGCTGCTTGCCCTTGAGGCATGGCTTGCAAACTTCATTATACATAGTAGGACCTATTAGCTCCATCCCACTGACCATCTCTTTTTGAAATAGTTTTCACACAGAGTTAAATGTTATGTGGTCTAGTTGCCAGTGCCAGGTCTCTATTAAGGCTTTCAAAACAGTCACTTTTGCCAAGTTTGCATTGAGTGGTGTGTCCAGATTTAGGCATGGTGAGGGACCATAGAGGATGCAAGCTGTCTTGTATACTCATAGTACAGCATGGAGGATGTACAGGGAATTTCGTTTCTGCCTGAGTGCTGCAAGAATGCCATCTTTGGAGATGTGACATTGAGTGTCACCAAAGGATACATTGAAGCCTTTGTTGGTTAGATGTGGTACTGACAATAAATTGCCATTCAGCTTTAGGATATAGTAGATGTTTTCGAAGATCGTCTCTTGTGTCTTTTGGTTTCCAATGTCAGCATTTACACAGATTCATCCTATTCCTGTTACATATATTGAGCATTCATCTCCAACAATGATGGGTTGTGGCAGTATCAAAAACTGGAAGGTCATGAACCAAGAGTGTTGTTAGCTCATATTGGCAGATGCACCCAAGTTGATTATCCATTCAAATGGGAAGTTATCATCAGTCACCAGTTGCTTTGCTACAAACAGCTATAGCAGTGCATCCTGCAAATCTATTTGTACGATATAAGCTGCCAGTTCTGACTTCTTCTTTGGATCTTTGGGCTTATCCTTCTTGGTCATTGGGGTTGCTAAGGTAGTTTTTACAGCGTCATCAGCTATCTTCTTCCAACATTTTTCACCATGATAGTTTCCACAGTCCTTGCACTTTCTCCTCTTTTTCTCCTCTTTTGACTTCTTCTTTCCTTTCTCCTTTGACTTATTGTTCATCTTTGTAGTAGGTCCCTTTGCAAGAAAAGCTAACTGTGTCACTTTTCTGGATTTCTCTTCTACCAGGATCTGTGAAACTACAGAGTTGACGGAGAGTTTGTTAGCAGAGGACATCAGGATAGTCCAGAGTGTTGAGTATAAGGTAGGAAGTGATATCACAATGGCTACTGTGACAAGTGAATCATCAAGAGACTGACCTAAGGATTTTAACATGTAGGCCTTTTGCCACATCATATTTAGCTGTAGTTCCATCTCGGACTCATCAGATAGGGTGCCACAGAAGAGTTCACCAATTAGGTATACAATGGTCTGGTGACCTTTGCCCTCATAGTGCTCATTCAGCTTTTTCCATGCTTCTTCAGCCATTGTAGAATATAGGATGCCATTTAGTGGTTCATCCTTCAAGGTAAGGGTGATCTATGCACAGGCTTCCTTGTCTCAGCTTAACCAGTCAGATAGTATCAATGGGTCAGATCCATCAGGTTTTTCTCAGATCCATCTACCACCCCCATTAGTCCTTGGACATCAAGGACCATTGAGACACAGTATTTCCACATCTGGAAATTTGTTCCATTGTTCTCAAGGGACAGAATGTCATATAGATGGCTTGAGCCTTGGCTCATTGTAAAGCACCAAGTTCCTCTACGTTGATATCTGGTGTTTTCCCCATGCCCTAGCTGGTCTACCCATTATCTGTCCATCTGTTCTCACCAGTCTGGGACTGGTATTACTTTAGTCCACTTCCATTTTAGGCTGGATCTTAGTCCAGTTTGATAATCCAGTCCAGACTATAGTTCAGATCGACAGTCTGGTCCAGTTTTAGTCCAGATCAACCCCCAACAAGCCTGGTTCCTTTCAGACTCTTCATTCCTTATTTAGAATATGTCCTCCTTACCATTAGTCAGTCCAGGAACATGTTCCAGACTATAAAAGCCTTGTATTAGGTTTTGAAATAGATCTTCCTACTTTTTCTGACTTTTGCATCTTTTCACCTCTCATCGTCCATCATTGTTCCAGAGAGTGACCCAGTCATTCCCCAGGCCCACCTAGCCATTGGGAACATCACCATTCACAGTCCAGAGCCTCCCTTGGGTCAAGTTTACACTTGCCCCCTACTAGCCCTCCTGACCTCCCAGTCAGGATTGCTGTTCTTTATCATTTTGCTAGCAGATGAGATTGACTGGTATGAAGAAGTGATTGCTGAGGCTGAAGTAGAAGGCATCTTGTACTAAGGTTTTTAGAGTGCAGGGCTCATAACCTTTTGTTCCAAGGAGAAATTAGGCTAATGAGTAGACAAGTTAATCTCAGTCTTGAGTAAAAGTACTGGACTGTGTTTGTTAACTAACCTAACAAGTGGACAAGTTAATCTAAGAGCTATTAGTGAGCTAAATGAATGTATAGCTAGTCTAAAATGTCTCACCTCAGTCTCAAGTAAAAGTACTGGACTGAGGTACAACGGAGTAGAAAACTCTAGCAATGTTCACACATGATTATGTAATCTGTCCTCAACAACTCACTAAATATCAGTTTACAACATAACTATGTCATTTATGTGTTGTTTAAACCCCAACTGCATTGTTTTCAGCCTAACCATATTGTTTACAGCTTAACCACATCGTCTATACCCCAGCCATGTTGTTTACAGCCCAACTGAGTCATTTTCACCCAAACTGCATTATTTACAGCCCAACCACACCATCTACAGTCCAACCATGTCCTTTACACCCCATTCACATCATTTACACCCCATCTGTGTTGTTTACAGCCCAACCACATTGTCTACACCCCAGCTGTGTCCTTTGCATGGTTCTGTATTGTTAGAACAAGTGTTTTCATCTGCAGGAATTACCATTAGTAAGTGTTGCAACCATCTCAAGGCTGACATCATGGAGTCACTACAGTTCTTGAAGTGCAACATCAGATCAAACATCTTGGCTCAGGAGGCTTCTACACTTGCTACCAAGACAGATATGCACACAAAGCAAGATCCTGGTGATGATAGTGGGCTGGGGGAGTCTGAGGATGAGTGGGATGGTGATATTTTTGACAAAGAAGAAGAGAGAAGATTGGGGGGATTTTGATGGTTGTATTTTTCCAGCACAAAGATTCTCCTCCAGAAATTCCTCAGTTGTCTGTTTTTCCTATTCAGTAAGTGGGTATAACTTCACCACCCAATTGTGCCACCACCTGACTATGCCACTGTCCAACTAGCCTCCATTTTTCATTTTTGCTTAACTTCTTTTTGTTCTTTATTCTCATTTGCTATAGCTCTCAATGGTATTTTAATCTTAGTCATTACATTCATTAAGACTAGGATTATATTATTAGAATTAACATTACAAAGCCTGGGCCCAGGCCCTAACATCACTAGCTAAAACACTAGCAAGTGATATACATTTTTAAAGGAACAAGCTAATGTTATTTAGGTTGTGAACGGTACTTGGTTGAATGCACTAGATGACAAGGGAGGCAGCAGGGAGGCCTGGAGAGGCAGGTGAGCAGTGGGTTCCTGCCCAATTCTAGATGGGCATAGGATGGGATAGGTGGCATATGATGGTGGAGTGGTGGCAGCATGGGTGGACTGTCCATTGTAATTCCTATGCAGCCATGGAATGGCATAGGTCCAAGCAGCCATTTTTCTGGATAAGCATGATATGTGAAAATCTATGTGTCCTATGTACACAGCAGGCCATTCACACACATACCTATGGAGACACCCATTTCTGATGCAAGCGTATGGATTCCTACTACCTAGGTTCACACGCGCTGACATATAATCCCATAGCCTTTTTTCTCACCAAGAATCAATCGTCACATACCCCGACACCCTCACAACGCCATCGTAATCCCCATCAACACCGGCCAAATCACAAACACAAACTGAAACTTGAGCTTCTCCACGTCTATCCCTCTCCTTCCCGCATTCGTGCGTTGCCCCCGTCCGGGTGTCCCACTCCCCGGTGTTCCCGACGGCAGGGCCCCCGAAGACGTCGTCGGTTGGCCGGTCGGAAGCGTCGTCGTGCCCATCGTGGTCGCAGTCCAGGACGAGGATCCCGCGGCGGTAGTGCTTGTCCCAGACGCCATCCCGCTCTGCGTCGCCAGCGCCGCACGACCGCTCCCCGTGCTCGACCCTGTGGTCGTGTTCGCAGGTATAATCGCAAAGTCGGCCGAATAAATCACCATCTCGCTCGGCTTGCGCGTGATGAACCGGAGCGTGCTGAGCGTCCGTACGAGGGACAGAACAAGAACGAGTGCATCGATCGTTAGCGTCACGTTCAAACGACCACAGAACTCGATCAGCAAATCTCATATCTCGACATCGAGAGATGTGCATCTCTCGCGTGTTGGAGTAACGCAATGCGCCATCCCGCCTACGCCGCCTTGGCCTTTGCAGAGCCACGTCCCTAGATCTCGATTTCTCCTCGGAGGTCCCCCCACCTCCCATACTCACGATCAACCCGGACGTCCATCAGAAGTCCGAGTCCAAACGTAAAACCGCGAATTGTCCAAAGAAAAGGCAGGCACACAACGTAGGCACCGAGGACTCCACGCTCCCAACAAGAATCCCGACAAAAGGAAAAGAAAAGAAGGCAATGAGACACCCACTACTTGGATCCTTGCTTCAACACCGACCCTGGCACCGTGACCAGACGCGTCTTCGTCGTCGGATCCACACTCGAAGCGAGTGGGACGAGGTACGTCTATCGCGATCGCGATTCACCATCGTCCATGATCACATCGGCGTCGGCGTCATCAGCTTTCATCGTCACAGGAAGACGGACGAAGGTGCTTACGTCCGTATCGCACCACAGCGAAATATCGACCGGACCCATCTTGCTCAGTTGCGGGTACTTCCAGTCCTCGGTCCAGCTGACGAGCATCGGTTGATCCGCCGACCATACCGTCGCTTGGATCGGTTGGATGGGATAGATCGAGGCGGAGACGAGTGGGAGGCAGGCTCCGGCGAGGAAAACGTACGGGAGGAACATGGGTGCGGTCGTTCTTTTTTGATCGCTTTGGTTTCTTCTTCTATGGAATGGAAAACCCGAGGGGGAGATGGTACAGACCTGCTGCAAGAATGAAAGGCGAAAGGGCAGTGGGCGAGATAAATTTTATGATGAAAAGACGAATGTTAACAATGGAAGGGAATGGAAAGGAATGTTCAGACAAGAACTTAGGGGGGAACCGCGACGCGACGAGTCACGTGCAAACAAAATCAACTCATGACATTTGTACTGTAAGGATCGCTATCATCATGTAACGTAAGGAATGGAGAACATTAAGCGAACGGAAATACAGGTAGAACAAGTACACTACACATTTCTCTTCCAGGATATGACCAGATAAGAACGAGAAAAAAAACAAATGGCAAAGAGCATATCGCGATATTCATGAGGAAAAAAAAAAGAATGTTCCAAAGCGTCGACGAGGAGTCCAAAGCTGCCGATTCATCTGTCTACAGTCTACATCAGTCGTTCCTTGACTTGCACAGCTCGGAGCCATATTTCCCCGGGACGGCTAGTCCCGTTCGCCGTCAGTCCGGCTTCGCAATACACAATCAAACACAACACGCACCTCTTCTCGCGCAAGATTCGCCATACCCGCCTGTTCTCCTTCTCCTTCTCGTTCCGCATCTTGGTGGCAAGCGTCTCCGCTCGAGGCGGGAATACGCCAGGCCCGCAGCGCGCCTGAAGATCTGCGAGACCTTCGTGCGTCCCTTCCGACTCAAGGACAACAGTACCGTACCAGCCGGGATCAATACAGAATCCCTCGACGTTGGGAACAGGAACACGGAAGGTACGCGAACGGGAGTGAGCTTGTCCTTGGGAAGGCGGAGCAGGGGGGCGGATAGTAAACGAAGAGCGGTGTACCCACCGAACGACGTGGTGCAATGCGCCGTGCGGGCTGTGGCAACATGAGCGTTGATCCAATGTGTTGTCACAATACGTACGTTTCTGTCCGGGCCCGATCTTGGAGCAGCTGTAGGCTAGCCGCAATCTCGTGACCCCATGGACTTACGTCAACATAGGCAATAGGGTTGCAATGGGGATTGTGCGTCGCAGAACTACCGATGCGAATGACGCGATGGAAGTACGAAGGAGAGAATGCAAGGCTGTGGAAATATGGCGATAGCTCACCCACACGGGAGTACCTGTAATCCAGATCCTGCAAAGGGGGTGGGTCGGATGCTGCTCTTCGGAACGAACGCAAAGAGAAGCATACCACGAGATAGCGCCCATCCCATATCAGTCGACCGATGTTCCCTTCGTCCCCGACAGCGACATCCCAAACGATATCGCCCACTCGGAGGAGCTTGAGAATACCCGAACGTTTCAATTCAGCTTCGCATTCCATAACACTCGCATCAGATAACCAGTTTCCATCGGGTGAAGGTACGAAAACCCTCAAAACCGGTGCACGTCCGGGTCGGTAGAGAGGCGAGTTGAATTTCGGCCGCGCTGGTGACAAGGCTTGATCGCTCTTCCCACGGGAATGAGTACGCGAGCGAGAATGGGAAGACGTCGGAGATGCCGCCCGGCTTGACACACTAGGTTGACGCGCGCCCGGACGTGACAAAGTCGTGGTGTTGGTCAATTCGGCCGACTGCAACGTCTTGAGGAACCTGTCCTCGGACTCAGCTTGAGCACGGAGACGAAGAACCAGTCGCGTGTAGGCCCGCGTGGTATTTGCCAAAGCGAGTATATCTGGCGCATCGGAAGTCGCCGGAGTATCCCGAGTCACCGTTTTAGATTGGAGGTACATTTCGGAAAGTCGACCATACTGATATGCTGGCATCGCCACACCTCGTAGGTAGTTGTGGAGATCCTACATATCACATGAGTATGTGTAAAATGTCGAGGCAGTGCCGGACTTACCTTGAGCGATAACGCGACGGGTTCTGCCCATTCATAGTCCCATTTCAAATAGCCCACGGTGCTCAGATAACGCTCCAGGGCAAATTCCCGGAGGACTCTGCTCCGGAACAACTCCTGTACTTGCTTGTTCGCACTGTAGAGCGCAAGCCATTCGGAGTAGGACAAGTACGAGAGAAGGATTGGGAGAAGGTTCACGTCCGACAGGAATGATGTGATCGGAAAGTATGTTGGAGGGGGGGTCGGCTCGCGAAGTTGCTCTTCCTGATCCACTGATAGCTGCTTTGCGACCACTTCTGCGACGGCTGGGGGCGGGGCCTTTTCCAACCACTGACCACGGCGCTGCTGACGTGCAAACTTGTAATCTTCAGGAGTGATGGACATTGCTGGATTGGAAAGAGTGGATGTGACGCCCGTTATAAGATCGTCGGGAGATAAAGCCACCAATGGTGCCTTTGGAACCGGAGGCGGTGTGCTCGGCATCTTGGCATGACCGTCTTCGCTCGAAAAACTGTCTTCCTTGCTCATGCGTAAACTCGGAGGAGAGGAGGAAGACGGCGTTCCGCTGATGGAAGAGGACCGGGTCCTCGGCTTCAACATCTTCACACCTTCAGCTCTCGCAAAGGGATCATCATCCAGGAACAAATGATCACCCGGTTCAGGAAGGACCGTGTGCGAAGGAGGCGGACTGGGCTTTTGAGGGGTGGTAGGACGTGCCTTGGTCAGGACCCGAGGCCGAGCATGTTCAGAATTAGCATCGCCCCTTGGGACATTGGATGGGGTGCGCTCAATCGGCACACGCCCTAGACTGCTCTTGCTCGACGCACGAACCAGAGATGGGAGCTCAGTTGGATGATGGATCGGACTAGCACCCAGACCCTCCTGGATCTGAAATGTACCTCGGGGCACAGAAGAGCTGGAGTAGGGTCGCCGCGAGGGAAGGGAAGCCCCATGGAACGCGTACTCTGCGGGCGGAGAAAGATATGGGTTCTGGGCCTGCATGTTCCTGTTCATACTGGACTGTGGCGTAGCTGACATGGCAGAAAAGATCAGCGGCCCTTTGCGCAGGGGCGTCGCCGACCCTGCGTTTCCGGAGCGAAGCACGTCGTATAGCATTGGGGGCTCTGCAGTCGCTGGGCGTGATGTCTGTCGTGCGAGTGTGCGAGAGTAGGTGGAGGAGGGGGCAGATGGGGCCGTGGATGAACGATGGACGCGAGCGGTAACGTTGGAGGGCGTGAAGGGACGTGAGGTGCGCGACGAGAGAGCTTGGAGGTTATAGCCGACGGGTGAGTTGACGCCATTGGCTAGCTGAGCCTGTCGGGTTTATAAGAGGTCAGCCTGAAAAATATCATGTAACGGTCCAAGCTGATTACGGACAGGATGTGAATTGTTCGAAGATGAGCCGACGGGATCTAAGCGCTTGTCGGAGTCGATTACCTAACACAAAGGGAGGTGAAAGTGAGTCGGAGCAAAGAGAGACAAACAAGAGCGCGCAGATAGACGTCAACGGGTCGATGGCCATCGGGTACGGCGCCGGCAGGATAATCACCGAGCTCCACAACCGGACTCCCGACGCCGGTCGCAGTGGGCCCGGAGATGGAATCATGGAAAGCGACGACTACTAAAAATATCTGGAAAAGGAGAGACGGACTCACCTCCGTAGGAGGAGGGACTGAGCCAGCTGACGTAGAGCTGCCATACGATCCGTTCGCTCTCCGGTGCGCATCGGTGTGGCGATTAGTAGAAGAAAGGGTGGAACTCGATCCAGGCTTCTGTGGCGATATGAGATCGTGGGTGGGATAGGACGAGGGGGGATGTCGAATGACCATTTGCGTATCTTGGGAAGGAGGTGCGGGAGAAGTGTAGGGTGGGGGATATGAACGATATTGATTGACGACTGAGGTCACGTTGGCTGCAGATAAGGATTCTTCGAAGTTGAAGTTGGACGCAGGGGCGGATTGTCCGCGAACCACGGCGGGGCGGGTGGGGGGCGAAGAGGAAAGGCTTTGTTTCTGTGGAGGAGAATGGTTTCCAAGGGCGTCGCCTTTTGGATGGGGAGCCTGCGTGGCGGACACCTGACGCAGACCAGGTGCCGTAGCAACCGGAGTTGAGCGAGGGGCCGGTGCATCGCGGGTGGCGTTCAGTACATCAACAATTCTAGCTAGATGGATCACAATTAGACGGTGCGGTGCGGTGTGGTCGAATGAACGGACCGGATAATCGAGCAGACGGAGGGGGCGCGTTGTGAACGACAGTGGGTGGCGGCGCAAGCTGCTCGGGATCGCTTACGTTGGGGTGGCTATCTAAGCGAGGGGCGCCCGCCACGTCGGCGTACGCCTTCCACGGGTCCCAGTCGTCGTCGAGCGGGAGGTGCTCGTCGGCGGGGAGGCCAATGACGGGCGAGGATGCGGCGGGGGGGCGGGACGGGTGAGCACGTGGGGGTTCGGGATCTGCGAGGGAGAGTGAGAGGAGGATGGGGGGAAGGAAAGGAGGGGCATCGGAGGAAGGGTCAGAGGAAATGAAAGAAGCGTCCTGCTTTGCATCGCGGGCCTTTCTGGTAACTTTCTTGCGCAGGAAACCGGCCATTGCGAGCTACCTGGTGAAGGGGGCAAGGAAGGAAGGGAATGGAGGGAGAGTTAAAGGAATGGGGGGACCATGAACGGTACGTCTCGACTGGCGAGGTCGCCGCGAGTGTCGAGGATAATGAGGACCTTCCAGCGATCTTCAATTAACATTTCCTTTAGGGTATGTCACGGCAGCATATCTCCCCCCTCGAAACATTCCGTAGCAACGTGTCCAGGTTGCCCTCATTTCCGTCCGCGTAGACCACGCCGTTGTCGCACCCAGCCCTCCGTATTGACGCGCCACATGCACATGTTCGCCAACCTCGTCCGTACCCGACCGAACACTCGTCTTATCCCCACCCGGCCATCCCCCGAACCTTACCGACCCCTGCCCCGGAATGGTTCGGCTATTCCCCATCCATGACGCTAATCTATCCAGGGAACACCTTTCCATTTTCCCACTTCGAGATCCGAACAACCTAGGATCCATCATGTCCGTCGAGACTGATGCTGATGCTGATGCTGATGCACCGCCGACATCGCTGGGCCCAGTCTCAGCCCGATCACCTGTCTCATCCTTCTCTCGGAGCGCCAATCTGACGACCGTACAGTGGCGTTACAGTCGCTGCTTCTTGTCCGACCCGATTTCTGCCGCGATTGACCTAACGACAATCTGATCTACCACTGCGATCAATCAACCTCCTTTCGTCCTCTCGAACGCGTTTTGAATAATGGATAGGAGCACCATGAGCAGATCTTCACTCTACCCCACATTCATCTGCCCAATCGCTCTCACCTCCCCCTTCGCGATCCATCGCACTTCATTTCTTTCGCCCGCTGTTCGCCATTTGGCAGTGTCCCTGCCCGAGATAGTCATATCACTGGTACGGTTTATACACTCTATGTTTGTCATCGCTCCACCGCTCTCGCGAACCCCGTCGACGGAAAGCTATAACAACTAAATGACTATCTCACGACGGACCATATGCTCCTGCCCTGGAAATACAATACAATCAACTAATGTTCCCCTTCCAACATTAATACATCACAATTCATTCTCACCAGCGATGTATATAGTGCGCTTCCTTCGGGATGAGCCAAGGCACTATCCCCGCCACGTCCCCCGCCTTGCTACCTCTGGGGCTGTCCTCGTTTCTATTCTACCTCACTCGAGGTGGTGCTCTCCCAAAACATACGATGATGTGCAGTCTTGTAGTCATCGCCCGATAAGACTGTGCGTCTTCCTCGGATTACCCCCTGCTCGTTCGCTATTCGGATGGCCTGACCGCGCGCGTCCCATCGAAGCCGTCTTCATTCTGCCCGACCCAGCTTAGGGATTGCCGTCACCATAGGTCTGGGCGCACATGAACTCATAGCAGTCTCATGACGTCCCCCAACTCCAAGGCTCACATGCGGCAACAATGCGGATCATGGCGCGTACGATATGTCGTCAACCCATCAGATTCCAAATCGAACATCCCAAGACGGTGATCAAGCACGCCGCATCGAAAAGTCAACAGGAAGAACAAACGGTTGGGCGCGCTTAGGACATTGTCCTGTATGGTGCGGTTGACCAACGCCTTCTCCCGGTCGTAGATAAGACGGCGCGCGATGCGTACCCATTTTCTTGGCAACGGAGCACGGATAGGTCGAGCTCGGCGTCCTTGCACGATCGTCTGTTGGGCGGCATACTTGGAAGCAGAGAAACGTCTCCTTTGGCTCCAATCGGCCGTAGTCCATCATGGTCATCGCGTCTGCAACGGTCCTGGTCGCTCGTCGTCCTTGAGCTGCCATCGCCGTTCAGACGGGCTCTAGATTGGGCCCTGTTGGACCGGACGTTGATGGCAGTGTCGAGCCCATCGCTGGTGAGTCACATGCTGATGACACGACCGATGAATCTAGTCACCCAAGGAACTCATTGATGCGAACAACACGGCCAAGATATACGTCTAAGTAGCACAGGCTGCGGCCCGTCTGACGTGGCCATCAGACAAAGGACGTGAGTCGAACAGTCTGCACTGTTGTCCCACCCGAGCTCGTTCCAGGGCGATCCGACGAACCGTGAATAAAAGAGTAGGCTTCCGGCACGCAAGACAGACGGCGTGCAACGTGGCGAACGCTCAGTGGCGGCGCAGTCCATGTTGATTGTTGAGCCAAACGGGAGCAAGGTTTTGCTTTCGCGTCGGATGGTCACGAGCCCATTGAACGGTTTTGCCTGCTGCTCGCCTAAGGGTGTCACTCTAACCGAATCTGCGCTTTACATAAAACACAACAACGCTGCTTGATTTACGCCGCCAAGTTGTTCGGTCCACTCATCGACCCTTGCTAGTCGGTTTTATCTAATCGCCAATGAGGAAATAAAGCATAAAAGTCAGATTGGGTTAGGGTGGGAGAAGGAGTAGGTACGCCGGATTAGGACGACTTGGAGTTGTCTTGCAAAAAACCAGCCAAGCGGTTGCCGAGGGTTACCGAGTGTCCCACTTTACACAAGTAAAGCGCGTCCAGTGTCACTTGTCAGTAGAAGATGATCGATGAGCAGTCAGTCACCTGCAGATGCTGGGAAGAAAAGAGGCACCCGCGGGCTTCATCCGACGCCAGAAAAAGCACACAGCCTTGCCGCCATACCCCGTACAGGCGTTGCATTTTCAACTTCCATTCCAGGTGACACACTAGCAAGGGCGTTCTGATCGTGAGAAAATCGGCAACTCATGCTCATCGACCTCCTTCGCCACTAACGGTCGTTCTGTTCACATCGTCTGTGTCGAAGCTATTGAATACTGACTTGTCTATGTTCGGACAAAAAAGAAGGCTTAGTAGTACAGTGTGAGTTGCTCGTACCCGAGAGAAAATTTACCACAAGGTGTGTCATGTCCGGGCCGGTGACTCAATCATGATACGGGGACCACGGACCAACGCGTTGAATGTGGCAGCCACGCAGCCTCGCATGGATGGCAGAACCGAGCTCGTTGTCGCTGCTCAGTTCCAAATCCCGGACGTGACGCCGCCCGGCCCCGGGGCATTCCGAGTCACACCATGACGCACCTTGTCGGCCGACGACAAATCTAAAGGCCACCGAGGCCCGATGATCGATGATCCCCGCCCCGCACTCCTGTGTGGCCACCTGCCGTGTGGCATGCACGCTTGTGAGAGGATGACAGCGGGCTCCTTTTCGGACACGCCCAAGCCTGGCGCACGTGTAAACCGCCTCTCTTAGACTTGAAGTGTCGGCGCGAAGTCGGGACTGGCGCGACAATATGTACAGATGTTGTGCATGTCTCCAGGGATCGATCGCATTCAACGCATCTATGCAGCGCAGAATACGAGGCAACATGTTTCGTGCTTGGCTCAAATCATGAGTTCAAACTCAGATGAAGAAGATCGACATGGTGCCTCACCGTCCTAGCCTCCCCTGTCGGTACTGAGATACCAACGCTTCGGAGGATTGAAACCGCCCTTGCAATATCATCGGTGTCCCTGAAGTGCTGTGTTATCCTTTTTTGCCTCTAATTTTGCCTTTTTTTTCGATTCCGCATTTACCTCCGCATCAGACGATGCTGATGGCGATGCGGCTTGATCTCACTTGCGATGACCCGCGAGTTGGGCTACTTTGGGCCGCAACAAATGCAACCATCAAATCCATTATCAGCGGACGAGCTCGTAGGTAAAATGCACATCGGGGACCGCGCCTTGAGCGGCACTAGCGGTGAGACCGACCTGGCAAGGCCCTCACTTGGCCTGACCTGACCGCCCTGGGGCCTTTTAATTTGGACTTGGACTTGGCATGGGCCTGGGTCAGAACTTGCCACCAAAAATGTAGAATTGACGGTGGGTAGTCAAAGAACACGACCAGCGCACCTAGATCGGCGATGATCGCTTCGTCTCTACCGTTCAATTCAGACGCGGACATAGGAACGAACACGGAACCATGTGCGACGACGGCGACAGAGTAGTCTTGTCGTGGTCGTAGAAAAAGCAAGTCAAGTGAGACAGGACGAGTGTGCGGGTTCCGATAAGTCCCGAAATGGCACTTGAGGTTGTTTCACCTTGAATCTTCTTTCCGGTTAGGGGAAGTTGCTGCGTGGAAGAGAAAGCGGGGACCAAGAAACACGGAGGACCGGGCTTCGGACGCACGAATAAAAAAAGGCTCAGGCTGTGGCCCTCGCGTAGAGTCCCTAATAGGCTGTGTTGTCCCAATGAACCTAGTATCCGTCGCGTGAGCGCCGACCTACTCGGGTCGCCCACTTCTCGTTGCAGTCATGGTCCAGGGTGTACCGAGCGTAACGGTACAGTGCTCCCCCGAGCAGGTCCTGTCTCGATTCCTCGTCCGACCAGGTGTCATTGATTTTATTGGTTCCGCTGCTTTGACACGTCCGGTCTACAATGTGAGTGATGGCATCCGTCAAGAGCATTTCGGAAAGTGAAAAAGGTAGGAACACTCTTGGTCCCCTGCTGACGCGCTGTAAGTCAAAGTTTCGTAGTTGACTACTAGCATACATACGGCGATGTTTCTTGGGGCTCGTCTTCAGCCAGGCGCAAGTTCAACGTGTCCGGGTGGATGACTCCACAGCCACGAGCGAACGCGACATTTGTACATGGCGGGGCACAGCATTTCTCCTCAGACCGCGCCGATCAACGCAGTCATGTCCGGTTCCCCATAGGACATGTAACGCACCTGCAACGTTGGTCTCACTCCACCCATCCACCTGACATCTGTCCCCGACGTCCCCGAGGATGTTTCTGGCCAGTGACATTCATTCCGGTCCAGGGTCGAGCTCGGCCGCGAGGTCCCATCAAATCCTTGTGCATACAGTGCGTCTTGGTCGTGTCGCCATCTTTCTATAGTGTACACACGATGAGCCATCTCGGTTTGCCCACCCTTGGCCTGGGAGGCAGAACGCTTGCAGACGTGCTTGACCCAGTCACCACCAAAACGAACAACCTTCCCTGACCGCTTGCGTGTAACACGCCGCATCTACAGCCAATCCGGTCTTTTCCGTCGGCCGGAATGAAGGCACGACGTTCATACTCCCCCCCTCCCCCCCTCATCCACAGGGTGCTGAGAACGCCACTGGTTCGCAGGAGTAATTACCGCTTGTTAGATGCCGTCTGCTGCATCTGGGACGCGATTGGCCTGGCTCAGAGATCTATCACTCTGTGACACGCATCTACGACGAGCACTCTTCCCCCATTGCCAGATTTCGCCAAGGCATGGTAGTAAGCATTAAGGCAGTGATATGTTCGGGTGCGTCGTACTCACAATGCTTGTATTGACTCTTGCCCATGCAAGGCGCGTTGCAATCTCTTGAAGGGGCCCACATTTCTTCTAGTCCATGAACGGGACGTCGTCTGGTTGGCGTGAGCAGCATCGGAAGCGGCCTCAACACGACACTGCGGAACCCAAAGTCAAACAGATACGTGAGTCTCTATCACGTGTCACATCGTGCTATCATTCCACCAGAATTGCAAATGTTTTCACAAAATCTGAAGCAAAGGGCTGTTTGAGCTACGTGCTCCAACTATGTCAAGAATAGTTTATTGAGAGGCTGGGAGTGGCAATAATCTACAGTGGCCGACCCGATGCGACGCGTGACAGTCTACATCTTGCAGCGACGGCACTTTACTGCGTCGAAGGGATGACCACTAGTGTCGGGTGTGGAGGAGCAAAAGGGTTGAGTGATACTAATATCAAGAGACAAGCAGCGCTCTCTTCACATGCAACTAGACACTGCAAACCACCCATCGCCCAGAACTCAAATCAAGACAAAACGCCCCCATCAACAGCGATCTAGTTCGAGTCCGTTCAGCATCTTACCTGGGGGCGCGATTCAATCATGGCTGGGACTTACACATTGTCCTGGTATGATTCAAGAATGAAGATGTGAGCCTGGTGAAGCTGAAAAAATGAGATCAAGGGATACTTGCCAGTTATAAAGTGCGCCTCCTTCGAGGCGAGGTAGCTGACAATGCTCGCGATATCCTCTGGCAGGCCATCATACCCGATGGTGCGTCTATTCACGAGCTATGGGTAGTGTGAGAATAAAATCATACGATGACAAGCAGAAGATGGGGTGACTTGCGCTCGTAATCGATTTGAAGATTACCGGATCAGTTTTCGCGGCGTCTTCGAGTACACGGGCTATAACTCGCATCTTAACCCCACTCATTCGGAATCAGATACCTTGTTGACACTCACCCATTGGTGTCTTGATCAGACTAGGAGCATAGGAATTCACTGTAATGTTGTATGGGCCAAGCTCCAGTGCTAATCCGATAAGAAATATCGTTAGGAGCATGGACAAATGGTGCTCACCCGCGGTTTGTGTAAGGCCTCTGACACCAAATTTGCTGGCAGAATACGCACAGGCCCCATGGAATCCTACTTTACCTGCCACAGAGCTGGCCCCGATAATTCGCCCTCCGCGTCCTTGGTTGATCATCTGTTGTGCTGCGAACTTGTAGCACAGAAAAGGGCCGCGCACATTGACGGCCATAACGTGCTCCCAGTCGTCTACCCCGGCTGTAGAACACCATCGTGTCAGCCAAAGATGTACGCAAGTTGTAGTGATTACCTACTGGAGACCAAGGATCCCAATCGAGCGACGCCTGCGTTCGCCACCATCTATGGAAGAACGTATGTATTTGACGCCGGGATTGATCTGCGAGCGTGATAGGCTCACCACATCCAGCCCACCAAGTGCTTTGGAAACATCCTGCACCATCTCTTCGACCTCCCCCTCCATTGTCACGTCTGCGGGAACCAAGCACGTTTTTCGACCCATCTTCTCAATGTCTTCCTCAACAGCGCGCAGCTGGTCGCGTTTGGATGAGATATCGTTCAGGGCGATATTGAACCCATCTCGAGCGAGACGAAGTGCAATGCTGCGTCCAAGACCCTGAGCGGACCCAGTGATGAGCGCAACTGACATAATGCCCCGGAGAGTGCGTGAAAAGCTGGCGAATGGTCGAGTTCGACCTTTATACCCCCGCAATTGAACAGGTTTGGGCATAAGTTCCCCGAAGAAGTAAGCCAGCTGCACATCCTTGATTCAGGAACCCGTGAATAACTTCGGTCATCGTCCCACTTGAATTTCTGTTTGCAACTCGAAATTGATGGCGTACAAGAGTAGGACCTGCGGGGCGCACAGCATGTATCAACACCATGAAAATGAGGCATTGGTTTGCCTGGAAGAGAGAGTAGCACTGATGGAAATGAAGCATACGGTAGTAGTCGGGGCAAGAGAGGTAATTCCACTCCAGAAACGAGTACTGTATACGGGGACCTTGACTATACCCTACAGCAGCGGGATCAAGGATGCGGAGGAATACATCACATTCCATTCTCATATCTTGGGTGCTTCCCTATACAGATGGTCACCACTACTTGGAAGCACCAACGGACACCCACAATTTAGAAAACTGGTCCAACATCGAGGAACAAACAGTTTCGCAGTCGAATCCTCCATTACGCCGATTTACCATAATTCAAGTTAGGATAGTGCCTTACCTGCATCTAGGTGTATATTCGGTCAGCATGTCGCTTCAGAAGTCGATTCAGTGACTCGGTGGAAAAAAAGGGGACCCATACCTCTCCCTGGCAAGCAGATCAATATGAGAAAAATACTAGCTGTTGACAGGATGTACAAACGGTGCGAGGAAATTGCTGGAGTTGAGTTAGTTCAGCTGATGGAAAAGTTGAGCCTATCTGTAGTTGAAGGCTGAAACTTATCAGACTGATATACACCCCCAAATTAGGAAATTGGCACAAACAACCACGTGAATGGAAGGAGCACAGCTGGCAATCCCGACTCGGAACACTGGGTTATAGCCTTATAGGTTGCGACAACAAGTGGGATTGAGATAAATTGACGTCGTACTAGTAGTGCTCTGGTGTGAGAGGGTTTTTTTGTATGTCATCATGTCTCGACAGTTGGTCTTAGGACAGACACTGCTGCAGATATGCAGAAGGGGAACCAGTTGCCATTGTTCCCCAGGCCCCCTGATCATCTGCAGTCATGAGTGTCATACCTGTAGTGAAAATAAGAGAGAGATCTGAGGTTGAGTTGACAGCATAGTAGATATGTGTATTGGTGGGGGAATGGTGGGCTTACATCATCCTCAACACAAGAGGGACAAGGGCTCTCCTCCAGACAGTGCCAGATGATTAATACAAACAGACTGACAGATTGATGAACTGACATATTGACAGACTGATGGATGAATGCTTGGTGAAGGAGCCCATAACCCAGCCCACATGATAAGGACTGATGACCACAATTCCTTCCCAAGTTTACTGTTACTTACCTGACATAGTCTACACATATAAAGTCTTGATATTCTGTACTTACTTCCCAGTTCTCTCTGGATTGTTTCCACAGTCTCTCGGAATGGAATAGGTGAAAACAATCCAGAGAGAACTGGGGGGTACACGCCCAAATCAAGCTGACGTCCCATGGAGGATAAAATAGGGTTATGTCGGGCTGATGTCGGTGGGGCGTGTGACCGAGGTTTTCCGTCCTCCGTTTCTGGAGCAAGCTATCAACCGTGAATATTACATCTATGTCTGAACATACCCCCATCATCTATGTAATACATGGTGTGGTGGTTTTCTAAATTGTGAACTAGCTAGCAAGGGCGGAATGAATGGCCTGCATTGAGGTCGCTGTGCCAGTTATGTCAGCCCTGACGTCTGGCATATGTTTGAGGTTTTCATACTACAAGCAGAACATGTGGTACTAATCCAACAGTTGAATGACATCACTAACATGTACCCCCAGTCGTGCATAGTAAGTCAATGCAGTGGCCTTGATGCTGCTTGAAAGGTCGCTTCAACTGTGTAGACTCAGTCGTTAATCCCACAGTCGAATCATGTCTCGGTCAGGTCTACTCAAATAGGTGACATGCAATGCCCTGATTACAACTGGAACATGGATGCAAATGGATAGGACATGTACCTCGTAATGGCAGTAGTGCACTGAGCTGACTGTTGGCTACCTAATGGAACACGCGTTTCTGAGAGGCTGGCGCAAGCGGGGGAAAAGCTAAATCTTGAGTGGCGAATGGACATTAGACTTAACGAGTGAGTAGGCACTTGGTACCGTCAAAAGTATACTACTGCCGTCAACCCCGGCTGCCAAATTCTCTGCATAATCATGCTCAATGGTAATAAAATGGGAACCAATGAATTGACATGCATTGAATACATGGTCACAGAGTGCGTTGATTGCACAATAAGCAGGTAGTAGGGATGCAGTAGATGGTAGCGGTGAGAAGCTGGAAAGCGAGCGTGTATCGACATAAAAGGATGATTAGGAAGCGACAGCTAAGAACGATAGAGAAAAGAGTGATCTAGAGCCACACAAGTTGCTGATGGATTGCACGCTGCCAATCAGCGACCCCTTTCCCATCAGATGCGCAAAGACGAGAGTTCTTGTTGCTAGCAGGAAACATCTTGAGGTCATCTTGGAGAGTGTCATTGAACATTCTGCAGAACACGAGTCAGTTAGCAGTAGGCTAGAAGTTACGTGGAAACTTACTTATCCCACTCCCACTTACGAAGCTCGGCTGTCGGCTGCTTCTCAACGTCATTGTGCAGCTGGTCAAGTAGGGTGTCAACAAACTCCCAGAATTCTTTGTCGTCCCACAGCCGTTCTGCCTCTTTACCGTCATTCTTCTGCTTGCCATTGTTGTTATTGTCCCCGTCATCTGAAAACTCGCTCTCTTCCTGCTCAACATCCGGTCGCTCTTGAGTGTCTAAGGATGCTGCCTTCTTGACTACTGACTCGGCGACGATCTTGTTAAACACGATCATGTTCTGACGCTAGGTGGAGGTTAGTAACTGCACACATAGCTAGTTCTATGCTTACTAAAAATGCAAAGCGTGCCCATTGGCCCTTTGTCACGTCAACAAAGTCCCTCTGGGCGAGCGACTTTGCAAGTTGCGAGATATGTTGCTGTTTACTGATACTGGTCGCTATCTATAATTCCTGCGTTCAACCAAAGTCAATCTCTTTTAAGTTAAATACCTTGTTCTTGATTTGCGCCCGTTGCTTTGTGAGGACATCTTTCATCAGGCTGTCAATGTATTCTGTTAATTCTGAATCCTCAAACGCCTTGGCTGGGATCTTGAAGACAGCAGTATTATTCTTCATAAAGCCCTAGTTAGAAAATGAGGGAGAATTAGCGTGTGTCCCATCAACACCGACTAGCTGTGTACGTACCCATACATGCTCTGGGAGGTCTGCGAGATACTTTGATAAGTTGGGCGAAAGTAGGCAGCTCCGAAGCCGATCCTTGAGTATTTCCTGTGTGCAATAGTTTGCGTGTCAGCAGAGGATACGAATAATGTCTAGATTACCTTGAACTGAGGAGATCGAATGAAAACATGGGATTCGTCTTGTTCTTTCTTGCGCTCAATACCCATCAGCTTTCCATGCAACGTGATTAGCATATGGGCGATATCGAGCTGGGATCTTTGTTATTCACAGGATGAGCGGCAGAAGAAGAGCCACAAACCTCAGCGAACTGATCCAGGGCGTTGTCTTCAAGCTGGTTCTCTCGGCAAATGTCGAGCGCGTGGAGCTTCCTCCGTTTGACAAGGTGTCCAGCTTCGAGCTCGTCAGATGAAGGTGAACGGTAGCATCGCTGACGCTGGGCTGGA
>JBBPMH010000257.1:0-39430 GCA_038090235.1 Pulveroboletus ravenelii | reverse complement strand
GGTTACAAACCAGTATATAAAGCCCCTTGTATTGTACTAGTTCGGTACGCTTGAATTCTCATCCTTTTCCTTTTCTCTCTTTCTTGAGCTCTTCGCTTAAGTTTGAGTCTTGATAGCAAGGGTCAGAGTGACCTTGTTGCAAGCAACGAAGATCGAGGGTGGATCAGAGGAGAGCCATCAAGGCTCAATTGGAGGGTCAGAGAAGATGGGGGTGTCTTAGTCGATATTCAAACTGAGGTATCTACAACATGATACAGAGTCTTATATACGGAGAGGGAGCACTGGTACGAGGACCGGTAACTCGGAGCCGGAGGGAGAGTAGTTACAACAGAGCTGTGCTTCTAAGCGGAGCACAGGATTAGAGTGGCTATGGAGGAAATAGGTGGTGTACAAGGTAAGCGAGAAATGAAACGTAAGGAGGAATTACTAAGTACAAGGTCTGGAGGATCTAGGGTGTGTGCTCTTCGAAAATGCACCAGAGTTCGAGGAAAACGGGGCCGGAGTTGGATCCAGAGTTAGGGGTTGCACGGGATATGACAGTATCCCCCCTCTAGGCCTGAACCCCTGAAGGCCATTAGCAAGGACAGTGTGGAGTGGAGTGCAGTGTGAAAACCGCTTAGCACAATGCGGAGTTTGAAAAGTCTGCATAATTTTTTTTGGCGTGGTGGTTTGTTCCTTCTTTCCCACTACCATCATTATCATGTCTGATGCGCATCTCCAAGTCTGCAGCTGGCCCAATGAGCGGCTCACCGAGTACATAGACAACAACAATAACACACTCATAGCAAAATTTGTGAAGCGATGCTGGTGCGCCCAAGAGAAGAGGGCTGCAGAGAAGTGATGGAAGAAAGAGGAGGAAGAGGCAGCATGTCAGAAGGTCACAGAGGAGGCCACAAAATGGAGGGCAGAGGAGGTGAAATGCTATGAAAAGGAGAAGCATAAGGCAGAGGCAAAGGTGGAGGCACGTGAACGGGTGAGTGGTCTTTGCCTGGTGATGACACAACTAACCTTTGGCAGGCCCAAGAGGTGCAGTCCAGGCAGGGCTCCAGAAAGGGGAAGGAGCGCGTGTGCACATGGTGTGCAGAGCATGGAGTTGAATGCATGCCCAGACTGGGTAAGTTAACTTTGTGCGTGAAGTGTCGGGCAGCCCAGGTCTGATGCAAATGTGCTGGAGAGGAGAAAACAGAGAAGTGGCGAAAGCAGCAGAGCAGTGAGGTGGAGACGCCACAGAAGAAAAAGAAGGCACAGACGGAGGAGCCAGAGTTGAAGGAGCCAGAAGGGAGTGCAGACAAGGAGAAGTCAGAGGTCAGGAAACTCCTGCAGAGCATGGTTCGATGCCTTAACCACACTAACTACCTGTTGGAACGGTTTGTCAAGCTGAAGGCAGAGGAGATTTATGGAGGGAGGTCGGAGGCTGAGTTGGAGGCTGACATGGACGAGGTGGAGGAGGTGAGAGACAAGTTGGTAGAGTTAGCAGCAGAGGAAGTAGAGAACAGAGATAGGGCAAATAGCAATAGGGAGATCTAATGTAGGTAGAAAACCTTTGCAATGGACTTGTGTGCAATTATGCGGAGTGAGGTCCGGGTTTGTCCGGATACTGGAGATGAAACTTCGAGATAAGTTTGGACATGTGATCGAGCTCAGTGGCAAGCAACCATGATGTCTCTTCATCAGTACCCTCGTAACCAGACCAATGCACCAAGTACAACACTTTGCAATTCTTTCTTTATTTGTCCACCTTGGAGTCAAGGATCTCTGAGATCTCATACTCCAGTTTGCCATCTACTTCCACTGGAGGTGGCGGAGACTGGATCCAATTCGGGATGGTGTTTGGAACAGAGGGTTCTAATTGGGAGACATGAAAAACTGGATGTACAGACTTCATAGACTCCGGGAGACGAAGGGTAAAGGAGTGGCTTCCTGCCTTAGCGATGATGTTGTATGGCCCCAAGTTCTTCTTGGAGAGTTTCTTGGAGGGCCACATGGAGCAGAAGTACTTGGCCTTGACAAAGACCTGGTCACCAACTTGGAAGTCCGGCACTGGAATTCACTTGGCATCTGCAGGGCCTTGGTATCGCTCTTGGGCATGAGCCATCTCCTCACAGAGGAAGGCGTGGAGGGAATCGAGGTTGATGGAGTACTCACGGGCTTGAGCGGAGGTGAGGTCATGCTCAGGGTGCACTGTGATGTTCGGGTGGTAGCCCTTGTTAGCAAAGAACGGGAAAACACCTGTTGTAGCACTTGGAGAATTGTTGTACGCGAATTCTGCGAGGGGCAGGAGTTTGGACCAGTTGTCTTGCTGGTAGCTACAGTAGATCCGGAGGTACTGTTCCAGGGTTTGATTCATTCGCTCTGTCTGACTGTCTCCTTTGGGGTGGTAACCGGAGGTAAAGTGGAGGTGGATGTCGAGGGCTTTTCTGAGAGAGTGGAAAAAGTGCCAAATGAACTCCGTACCTCGATCAGAGGTAACGTGGGAGGGAACTCCATGCTTGGAGAAGATATTGAGGAGGAAGAGCTTAGCCAGCTCCAGAGACATGATAGTATCGTACATAGGAATGAAGATGCACTGCTTGGACAGGCAATCCACTATGACGAGGATGGCTATGAATCCGGAGGAGGATGGGAGTTGCTCGATGAAGTCCATGGAAATGGAGTTCTATGGCTTCTTGGGAATCGGGAGCTGCTTAAGCAGTCCATAGGGGCAGTGTCAAGGAACCTTCGCACGTGCACAGGAGGTACAGGAGGAGACATACTCCTTAACAAATGTCCTGATACCTGGCCAGGTGTACTTGTGGCAGATCAGTTCCAAGGTCTGGTTCTGGCTGAAGTGTCCAGAAAGCGGATGGTTGTGTTTGTATCAGAGGACATGGAGTCGGAGGTCTGTGGAGTCAGGGACATAGATGCGATCATCCAGATGGAGGAATCCGTCAGAGTCGATTGACCATCAGGACTTGGGCTCTGTGGAGGACATGTGAATGGTGGCCAGAGAATCAGAAGGGAGTGTGGAGAGGATGTCAGTGTGAAGGGACTCGACATTGAAGAGGGTGCTAGCCCAGAGGACAGGGGCAGCGAGGTAGGTAGCCCGGGGGGGTGCAGCAAGTTGCTCATTGGTAAAGATGGGGCGGAAATTGTGTGGATTAATGTGAGCATAGTCCTTATTCCCCTCTTTGGGATAGACATCCCAGCATCTAGTGAGGGAATTGGGCTTCATGCCAAGGTGTCCAGGGTGGAAGTGGACCACCATGTTGAACTGGGAGAGGAACTCCAACCAGTGGGCTTGCCAGCGGGTCAGGAGTTTCATGGTGGCGAAGTACTCGAGGTTCTTGTGGTTAGTGACAATGTCAATAGAAATGCTGGAACCTTCAAGGTAGTGTCACCAAGCTCAGAAGGACTCGAAGATGGCGAGGAGTTCCTTGTCATGGGTGTCATAGTTGAGCTCTGGAGCGGAGAGGGTCCAAGAGTAAAAGGCAACAGGCTGGACTTCCTTATCTGGACAATGGATGGAGAGGATGCTGGCCATAGCATAGTCGGAGGCGTCGGTTTCTATGATCATTGAAGTGTCCGGAATCCAATGGACAAGGATGGGAGCAGAGGTGAAGGCAACCCTCAGGGACTGGAAGGTGGCGAGGCAAGCGTCATTGAAGAGCCATGGAGTGCCCTTACAAGTAAGGCGAGTGAGGGGCATGACAATATCAGAGTAGTTGGTGATAAACTGTCGGTAAAAGTTAGCAAAACCTAGGAAGGACTGGATGTCCTGGACTTTCTGTGGTACCAGCCACTCCTGAATAGCCTTGACTTTGTCTTCAGATATCGTCAGGCCAGAGAGAGAGAGTTGGTAGCCGAGGTACTTGGTGGAGTCAGTATTCCATTTGCATTTCTCAGGTTTCATGTGTTACGAGTTGATCATAGACGTACGGGACCCCTATTCTTTTTCCTGACTAGTATGCCCTACAATGCCCAATCGTCACCAACCACACCTCTCCCAAGTCCCCTCTGGTGTGTCACCAGAACCACTACTCTCACCCCCCAGTCTATTGCCACCAAACATCTGTCTGTGCCTGCCCGGCATCTGTCTATACCTGCTCGGCATTTACCTCCACCTAGCACAACCTGTCAACAGATTACGCCTACACTGCCACAGGTATTCCCCACAATCCAGTCACACCTTCCTAGAAGTTCCTTCACGTTCCTTCATATCTTCACTCTTCTTTGTGATCCTTGCTTAGTCTCAGAACCTTAGATCCCTTCGTCCGATCCTCTTATCGGCCTCATATCTCTTCTTACTCATCGCTCCTCTTTTGCTATTCATTCCCTGACTCATGTGTACCTTGTTACTCATCGCTCCCCTTTCGCCATTCGTCCTCTGACTCACTCCGTCTTGTTTACTCTTCATTGTCCTTGTCTTACCTCGATTACTTCCTGTACTATATAAACCCCTAGTAGGTCTACTTGTTCCCTAGCTTAGATCTACTCAGCAATCTACATTGTTCTCCCCTCTATGTATCTTCGCTCAACACTTGACTGAGCGCTCAGCTCTTACCCTTGTCTCCTTGCTAGCAAGTCGCTAGGCAAGATCCTCGACCTTGAACCTTCGTCAGCTAGTTGCCGGACGAACCCTTGACCCTGCTAAGTTGCAGGCTACGTCTTTTGTCCTCATCTCACTGTAGCTGCTTGCTGACAGTTCCTCTCGTCCTCGACTCTTAAAGCCGAGTCCGCGCTTGACCTTTCGGGATCAAGCGTAACATCATGTAGAGACTGTGTTTGCAGAGTCTCCAAAGGACTTCCCAGACATGCTCCCTGTGGGAGGCTTTGTTTTTGGAGAAGATTAGGATGTCATCCAGGTAGACAATGACGCAAATGTCAAGAAGATCAGCGAAGATGGAGTTAACAAACTGCTGGAATATCACAGGGGCGTTTATCAGACCAAATGGTATAACTAGCCACTCAAAAGAGCTATAGCACATTTGGAAGGAGGTCTTCCATTTGTCGCCCTCGGCGACGCGGACCAGATGGTATGCATGCTGGAGGTCAATTTTGATGTAGACCTTGGCATGGCTCAGAGCGTCGAGGAGGTTGGAGATGCAGGGGAGTGGGTAGTGGTCTTTTTTCATGATCTTGTTGAGTCCTCAGAAGTCGACGCAAAGATGGAGGGAACCATCCTTCTTGTGGACAAAGAGGACCGGAGCGGCATGAGTGGAGGAGGATGGGTGGATAAACCCATTTTTCAGGTGTTCGTTGGGGAACGTCTGGAGGGACTCAAGCTCAGAGGGCAAAAGGGAGTAGAGGGTGCCCAAAGGAGGAGAAGCACCTTCCTCAAGATCAATCTTCGGATTGTGCTCACGATGCAGAGCAAGCATGGATGCTCTGCTCTTGCTGAACACGTCAGCGAAGTTGTGATACTCTGGAGGGATTCTGGGGAGATCAACCTGTTCAGGAGGAGGGTCTGCAGAGACAGAGTGGAGGTTGCTCTTCTCAGAGCAGATCTGCAGGCTGAATTGGGTAGAGCCCTGGAGTCGACAGGCCAGCATGAAAGTGGGAGCACTGACAAACATGATGGGCGGAGCCTTGCATTAGGAGAAACTAGGTGGATCGGGGGTAACAGGGTCAGCTGGAGGAGAAATATCCAGAGGCTGCGGAGATGAGCTCAGGTTTGCAGGCACGGGCTACTCAGGTGAGCAGAATGAAATACTACTCAAAACCCAATCAATCAATGGATTGAAGCAGGTGAGCCAGTTGTGTCCCAGGACAAAAGAACAGGAGCTGTCCAGTGGAGTGATGTATAATGTTGTCGGGGTGATGTTGCCAGTTTTGAAGCAGATGGAGAGGTTGATGGCTTGAGTAATCGTGGAGTTGGTTGTTCTATCAAAAAGTCAGAGTTGGATCGGGGGTACAGAGTAGGTTGAAAGACTGTGTTTATTGACAAACATTGTATCTATGAAATAGTCAGAGGAACCAGAATCTACAAGCATGAGAAACAGAGGAATGTCCTGACCAATAAGGCTGACGGAGGGGACGAGGGAACGGGGGTCAGAAAGAGCGGATGCATTGAGTCGGATCTCCTTAGGTGCATAGGCGGGATCAACACAACCTTCAGACTATGCAGAGTCCTGGAGGTCACACTCTATTTTTTTGCCTCTGAGGAGGTCTCCAGTTTGGCTTCTGGAGTGGCGGCCTTCGCTCCATGGCCTGTAGAGGCCTTGGAGGTGGACCTCGGGCAGTCCTTGGCCATGTGCCCAGCGAGACCACAGAATATGCACAGCTTCAGATTGAAGCAGCACTTGTGCTCAATGGTGGTGAGCTTGCCATCCTTCCCCAACTTAGAGGAAAGGTCAGGCTTTGGGATGTCAGAGGTGGTGGACTTCCCCTTGGACTCCTTGGAGTCCTTGGAGCCACTGGAGTTCTTAGAACCGCTGGAGTTATCTTTTCTGGAGATGGAGGGTTTGTTGGATTTCAACAAGGAGGGGTTGGTGGAGGGCTTCGCTTGGCAGCTAACCTCAGACTTGCGCTCCCAATAGCACACGTCGATAGCCTGGGTGAGGGCATGGAGTTCGGAAAGGGTAGGGGGCTTCCTGACACAAGAGATCTCGTCCTTGATGCGGTCGGGGAGACCGTTGTAGAAATGGTGCTGGAGGGCACCTTCTCCATAGCCTCAGATTTGCAAAGTGATGCGATTGAACTCGACCATGTACTTGTTAATACATTGGGTGTTCTTCATGGACAAGTGGTTGAGCTGATGTTCTGCGTCTCCGACAGGGTCGTGCAGACCGAAATTGGTCTGGAGCTCCAGGGCAAATTCCTGGTAGATGTCCATCCAAAGTGGACAGAGGTCTGGGTTTTCGTCAAGGAGGAGGTCCAGCTCGAACCATTCCAGCGCCATGCTCTTCAGGTAGGACTGCACGAAGGTTACTTTGGTGCGGTCCATATGGAAGGCCTTAGGGCAGTCCTGGAAGTTAAGTTCACACTGGACCAAGAAGGTCCAGAGCTTCCAGGGGTCAGTTCCATCAAACTGGTCCAGCTCACAGACTTTAGTGCAGGGGGTGCTTTCAGCAGGGCAATGGCGAGAGAAGCAGGCTAGGCTGTGGATGGCATTGGTGAGCAGGGCGAGGGTGTCACAAGGCACCTGCTCATTACCATCTCCTTCATCACCATCTTCGTCATCGCTCTCGTCAGGAGCGAGGTCTAGAAAGTCAGGGTCATCATCGGAGGAGTCACCTCTGGGACCATCTGGACCGTCCAGATCAGGCCTATTTTGAGGTGTGCAAGAAGGTCACACCTCTGGGGGCTGAGGTTCGTCATCTGGGAGTTGGATGATACAAGCGTTGGGGGTTGGAGAGTGATGAGGGGCGCATCCTTGAGAGGCAGACGCTGGGGTACAGCAGGCAGAGAAACTGTGGAATTGGTCAATGAGGGTGGGGCCCCAGCAACTGCTGGTGAACATGCTCAAGGGATTGAAGCATGGGGACGGAGGTGGGTTTGCACCTATGGTGCGGGAGCGAGAGTGTGTGACATGGGTGGCCATGGTAGGCATATGGGTTTGGACTTTGTTAACAGTAGGGAGTTCGAATATACTGTTAAGAACATACTCCAAGGGGTAACTCCGGGACTCCAGAGTTCAGACAGGACTTCGGCTTCACTGTATGTGGTGTGCCCTGTTACAAGTCCAGGTGTCCTGAATTTGCTAAGGGTTGGGTGAGGGTCAGAGTGACCTTGTTACAAGCAACAAAGGTCAAGGGTAGATCAGAGGAGAGCCATCAAGGCTCAAGTGGAGGGTCAGAGAAGACAGAGGTGTCTTAGTTGATATTCGAACTGAGGTATCTACAACATGATATGGAGTCTTATATATGGAGGGGGAGCACTGGTATGAGGACCGGTAACTTGGAGCTGGAGGCGGAGTAATTACAATGGAGCTGTGCTCCTAAGCGGAGCACAGGATTGGAGTGGCTATGGAGGAAACAGGCGGTGTACAAGGTAAGTGAGAAATGGAATGTAAGGAGGAATTACTAAGTACAAGGTCTGGAGGGTCTAGGGGTGCATGCTCATCAAGAACGCACTGGAGTTCAAGGAAAACAGGGCTGGAGTTAGATCCAGAGTTAGGGGTTGCACAGGATATGACACTTGGCCAAAGACCATACTCTGTCATACTGCTCATGCCTTACATAAGCTGCCAAACCTCATGCAGCCAACTGCAGTTTATTTGAGTGGGATGCCTAAATGTGAGTGGTATCATGACTATGACAACTCCACTCTGTCCTGCATGTACTCTGCTTACTCTGCTTCATACTTAGACTCTTTTCCTCTTCGTTCTGACACTCTGTACCAATAGCTCCAACTCTGCTCCGACTGCAGTGCCAGTTGTTCCTAGGCCAGTACCCGGTTCCATTCTCTGTTTTTCCATTCTCCATGTATGCCACATACTCGCTTAGCTCTCTATACCTCGCTTAGATACTCCTCCACATGGTTCTGCCTCTGTACCATGTGCTCATACATACTGTACCACCTCCATCCTCCTGTATATAAGTCCGATCTGCTGAGGACTTACTCCTCAGTTTGAATATTGAAGTCTTTTAGTCCTTTCTTCTTCTCTGCTATTTCCTCTTCTCTGTCCTCCCTCCCATCTGACAGATTCCATCTCCATCCCTTTGACCCCCTTCTGCCCAACCTCTGAAATACAAGAACCTGGGATTGCCAGGGCACAGCGCTCCACCCCGAGTTGCTGAAGCCGAAGTCCTCAACCCTCTGACCTCTGCCCAGTACCCCCTTCATGCACCCTCCTGTCGAAGTTAGCAGTGGAGTGGAGCAGACCTTAACAAGTGGTCACCTTGGTAGTTAGGAACCATGCAAAACTGACTTGCCATTTGCTTGCCAGCCAAAGTCTTTGTCAGTTTTTACCATGATGGTGCTGAGAGCATTTAGTGACCTCCCACAAGAACTCATGGTGGTGATACCAGAATTTTAAAGCAAAAGGGTGTCATCATTTACAGTGAGTCTGCATGTATCTCTTTGTGCTTCATTATACTCACTGCCTCTTGTATGGTGCATATATCACCCAGCTATCTCTCCTTTCTGCTAATGTACCACAAAACAGATCTTTCAGGGCTGGCTGCTTAATGGCTGTAGACACCTTGCTTCCCAACCACCATACTGGATCATACCATTTGGGATTGGTGTGTTTTCATATATTTTCATACTACTTCTGGCTCATTGTTTGGTACCAGCATATGGCATGTACACCTGGGCAAAGTATTATGATTTTTGGCAGAACAGCAAAGCTGGACACATTGTGCTACATAGGACTCATTGATCTGCTAGATTGCCTTTATACAGTTTAGTGCAATGACATTGGCACATATTGACTAGCTACTACTCACAATTAGAAACCATGGCTTTATCTAGTTCTGACATGATTGTGTAGGCCTTTGTCTCAAGACACTGTACTCTCCATGCACTTGACCATGATGTGAAGATCAAGTGCACCTCCTTGATCCTGACCAATGCATCACCCAAACTTCTCAAACAGTGTAGACTAGTACTGTGTGGACTTTACATAGTGTTGGCCATGGTGGGGCTTGGTGAAAAAAGGTGCATGACTATATCTTGTTATCATAGCTCACTATGTCTTACTTGGATGAAGTATAGGGTGGTAAAACTGAAGAGGCCTTTGGCATACCATCCCTAAACATTATTTCCCCCTCATAACTTCAGAGTCATATCTGCTCACACCATCATAGCACCAATCTGAATAGTGTCTCTGCAGACCTGGAGATCTTGTCTGAATCAAAGAGAATATCTCAATCACACACAAAAAGACAGTCAGAAAGGGGAAAAAAGTGCTGCCCTCTGATTTAGATAGAGGTTCCACCAGTGCTCAGAAAGGTGTAATGTACAAGGTATGCATCAACTCATCCACTCCTTTTTGACTATGCTCTGAGTATTTCAACAGGTTATTAATACATGTGTCATCATTGCTGTGGACCCTCCCAAATCTGGTGATGCTGAACTTGATTTTCTAGAGAAATGTCACACTGTAAAGCTTGCCAACAACATCATCTATGATCAGTAGGGAGGACCATTGTACATACACTGTCCCATCTTGAGGTCCTGTTTCTAGGATGAACAAGACTATCAAATATTTGCAAAACATTGCCATACCCTCTATGTGAAAGGTAGTCTCTTTGATAACCAACCACATTCCTACTGAATTCACTTGCTGTACCCTATCAGCCAGATGACAAGACCAACTATGAACTCACCTCTCATTCACATGTTGCTCAGAATGTCACTCCCCTCCAAGCCTTCTGAGCTCAGAGAGATTGCTTTCTTTGATAAATTGCTCAATCTGAGCCAGAAAGAAGCCATCTGATTCACTCTTGGGGCTGCAGAAGTCACATTTATCCATGGTCCTCCAGGTATTCCCTGTCACTGTTTTGCCTCTCTCTGAAATCAATGTATGATCAGGCATAGGTAAAACTCACACACTGATTGAAATTACATGCCAGCTTACATTCAACCCACCAGACCAGAAACCAAAATATGTGCTTGTATGCAGTGCATCCAACCTCTCTGTCAATAATATCCTTGAGTGACTGCTTGCTCTCCCTCCCCCCAAGAAAGGAAAGGGGACACCATCACTGAAAGTTACATGAATCAGTCACTTAGAGAGAATTATGACATGTGAAGATGTCCTTGATGCAATGTTGGATGCCAAAGCTAGCCAAAGTGACCAGGTTCATTGGCATGTCTTCTCTTGAAGACATATTTGACAGTGCATCATCAGGCAGCACTTGCCAAGAATGTAATGGCAGAGCTTGATGCTGCCCTCAATGCTCTTTCTGGGAAGGGCAAAGGTAAGAAGGCAAAGAAGCCATGTGGATCTGAATGTAAGAAAATGTGGGAGGGTGTGCATACACTCAGAAAGGAGTTAGTGCCCATCAGTGCTCTGCAATACTTGTCATCAGTCTAATTGGCATATCTGCCAGGTATCAGCAGAGGAAGGGCAGGGTTATGAAAGCACTCCTCTCAGAGTCCCAGGTGTGTACCCATCCCACTTCCAGACAGGAATATACTTGAATGGATATGCAGATTATCTTGGCTACCTGCCATTCCCCTAGTGGAAGATGGCTGCAAGATCATGCCTTTGATGTGGTTATTATCAATAAAGTAACTCAAGCTGTTGAAGCAGTATATATCAGCAGGGGTGATTGTTGACCACTAAACTTTGTGTACTTTAGGTGTGCTGGATTCCTATATTCAAGGAAAAGAAATTGATCCTGACAGGTGATCCTATGCAACTACCCTCCACTATCTTATCTTCAGATAAGCATGGAAAGAAGAGCAAACAACTAAAGTTTCCAGAGAAACAATGCAGGGGTGAATCCACAGGCAAGGGAGCACCAAGGGAGGCTGATTGCTTTCCTTAACTCTTGTAGTTGGATAGCCTCATCTCCCACACAGATGACACGGTTTTATGTGCCCTTGTGAATTTAGCCATGCTTGCAATGATTTGAATGGCAGATAATGTGCTCCATCTTCCCAGGCTTCCTGTTCAGTGCTCTATTGCAATTATTGCTCTTGGCTCCACCTCTGCCATCACTGATGTGTTTTTGTGGTGATGCTTCTTCAAGCATCTGCTCAGTCATATGTTTGTCAAGCACTGACCACCACTAACCACAGTGACTGACTAGTCAACCACCACTGACCATGGTTAACTGACCATGACTGACCACAACAACTGGCCACAACTGACCATGACTGATCACAACAACTGACCACAACTGACCACAATGACTGATCACCACTGACCATCACTGTACAGCCTGGGCCAGCACAGGGTGGAGGGGGTGAGAAGGCAGGCACAGGTGGATCTGAGCTGGCTCACATGATGAATGGGCCTCTCATTCACATCCTCATGCCAGCTCTAATCTTGAGTTGGGAGGCTATGCAAAGCTCTCAGACAGGATATGCATGGCAGTGCCAGCATTCAGACAGTTTTGGGTGACTTAGAAAAATTCAAGGCTGAAATCTGATCACATATGGTGGATTCCTGACCTATTCACACCATGACATATGTGGTCTTTGCACATATGTGGCTATACAGTCTGAGAAATCCTGTAACCCATCCCCTGTTCCTTTCAACCAACCAGAGAAGCTATTCCTTTTCTCTACCAAAGAACTCTCATATGAACATTGGCTATATCTGGTCAGCATTACAAAGCAGAATGCATTTATGCTGTGCACATGGGTTGGGTAGAGCAAGCACAAGTGTGGATGCATGTGATGTGTTAATAACATTGGCAAGGGCAAGATGGGGCAAGAAGAAGGTAAGATGAGAATGAACATAAGTGAAGGTGGGCAACTTGGGGGAAGGGCAAGGTGAGCTCAGCACATTGTCAGTGAGTACAGTAGGTGCTATTATCATAGCTTCCATAGATAGCTGTCAAGCAATTTACAAGAGTTCTACAAGCTCACTGTCTTGCAGCAGCCTTTGAGTAAACTAACCTCTGCCTATACCATTGTTTCCTTACCTCACACCTTCAAACTGAAGGGAAAACTGTTGGCTGTCTGGAAGTATCTGAACACCACCAACATGGAAGAAGCAGCTGCCATCCTTGGACCCCTTCAATTGGAACTGCTCGACAACAACATCTGCTAGCCTTCTGGAATCTAAAAGGGCATGTGAAATGTTATTGGTAACAGAGCAGAGTTTGCATTGATTAGGTTTTGGTAATTCATAAATAGGTAGAGGGGCACATGGGGTAAGAGAGGGAAACATAGCCTTCCATGCCTTTGAAAACTTAAGCCTTCATATGGCTCTATTGCACCTTGAATTGTAGTATGCATCAAAGTAAAAAGATGATCTAATCTGAGTTTGTTGATCTTCTCATCAACCAGATGAGATTCATGCTAAGGCATCCAAGTCAGAATATTGTGTTGCAAAAGCAATTTACAGATTGAACATACTAAGCAACAGGTGAGTGAATTGAGTGACTGGATTTATTTGATTGACTAATCTCTCTCTCAGAGTGAAACACTGGAGAACCATCCCTGAAGACAACCAACATTACCCAGCAGTCATAAAACAATGGGTGACCACCATATTTCACACTCAATTTGGTCCTATGGGCCCCAATGGTAGGTTCACATTTGCCCTCTTGAAAGAGCAAGAGAACCACCTGCTTGATTTGAGAAACACTTTGTAAAATGAGATCAAGAACAAGGTTGAGATAGATGCATACTACCAGGCCTTCATCTGGACTGTTGTTTTGGCCACCATTGGAAAGGATTGGAAGGGCATTACCCAAAGATTCATTTGGCTCTATGCTCTCAAGCTCTGCAACAATTGTTATTCCATCACCACA
Source organism: Pulveroboletus ravenelii (assembly GCA_038090235.1). Lineage (NCBI taxonomy): Eukaryota > Fungi > Basidiomycota > Agaricomycetes > Boletales > Boletaceae > Pulveroboletus > Pulveroboletus ravenelii. Next base: position 26,075 of record JBBPMH010000257.1, on the reverse strand, counting down.
TTCACTCTGGATCTCACAAAAATTAAATATTTCATTTGTCAGATCATCCTTCTTGAGACCCTCATTGGAACCACTGAACATGAACACATGCCCACAGAAAGTGATGTCAAGTGAGTCCATTTCTGAAAAAGCTCCCTAACCAATGATTTCTGTCCTTCCATGCCAAGGTCTTGGCCTTGGGATTGCTGACCCTGTTCAACATGGTCACTGAGCTCTCCCAATTCACCTCCTCAATTCTGTTCTCCAAGATGAAGAACCCAAAGGTCACCATTTCACCTGACTTTCAGTTCTTCATCATGTGCACTCAGATCATATGCTTGGACAAGATGCACAATGGGATCATCAGGCTTATCAACATGTCTGGGCTCTTCACAAAGACATCACCCAGTCTGCCCCCATTATTAGCAAGCTTGAGCAGGTTGTCAATGATCTCACCAATGACACCTGTGACTACTGTTTCCTTAAAGAATTTCCCTTCCATGAAAACCAACTGAAAATGTTCAAGTATCTCATCACCACATATGACCTTGCTCACCTCAATCACACTGGCACTCTTTGCTGGAACATCCAGGAGATCAAAATTTTCCTTGAAAAATGTAAGTGAATGTGAGACTCTCTCATCTATCTTCTTTCATGACTGTCAGCACCTCTACTTGGGCCACCCAGTTCACTCACATTCAGATAAGGAATGATGACTGCCAGTGGAACATTCAGTTCCATTTCAATGAAATGTTTTCATCACTCATGACCAAAAGACAAGCAGCATAGTGGGACATGACTCTTGCATCCCTTCTTTCCCACTATCATAAGTTGCCCAAATTTTGCTAGAGCTCCTCAGATGGACTTTGAGAAGCAGAGGCCCTCTTGACTGGCATAGTCTATGGCTCCAAAGCCAGAGAACCACAGAACATGAGATCCCCCCATTCTTCATTCATTATATATTATATTTTCTTATTATTCTGATCCTCCTTAGATATTTTTGCATGCTATAAGGCCAAAGGATAGAGTCTGACTACTTTTATAACATGTTTCATGCCAGAAATAGAGAGTTATTTGATTGTACTTGGAGGTCCCAGAATTATTACCAGGCTGCAATATCCATGGCAAGATATTTCATATCTTCCAATGCTACCTTCTCTGCTCTCAATGACACTCTCATGGTGTCATATCCTGTGCAACTCCAACCTCCAGATCCAACTCTGGCCTCGTCTCTCTCAAACTCTGGTGTGTTCTCTATGAGCATGCACCCTAGACCCTCCAGACCTTGTACTTAGCTCATATCATTTTACTATGCTTATGTTCCATTCTTTGCTTACCTTGTGCACTGCCTGTTTCCTTCATAGTCTCTCCGATCCTGTGCTCCACTTAGGAGCACAGCTCCATTACTACTACTCCAGCTCCAGCTCCAAGTTACCAGTCCTCATACCAGTGCTCCCCCTCTGTATATAAGACTCTGTACTATGTTGTAGATACCTTAGTTTGAATATCAACTAAGACTTCCCCAGTTCTCTCTGACCTTCCACTTGAGCCTTGATGGCTCTCCTCTGATTCATTCTTGACCTTCATTACTTGCAACAAGGTCACTCTGACCCTCACCCAACCCTCTGTAAATTCAGGGCAACCAGACTTGTGACAGAGGCACACCACATACAGTGAAGCCAAAGCCCTGTCTGAACTCTGGAGATCCAGAGTTACTCTCAGAGATACATTCTTGACACATGGAGGCCACCAGTTACTTTACTGACATCAATCACACCCAATATAGAAAGGCCCTTGGTGATCAGCCCCACCTTCTCTACTAAGAAAAGCCCTGCTCAGTCCAAGAACATAAAAAAAGTCAAGAAAGACAACCTTCTTAAATATCTGGAGATTGAGGATAATGAAGATGAAGATGAGAAGCATCCTTTAGGAGAATCAACTAAGCAGGTCAATTTTGGTAGCTGGGAGGAAGGATTTTTGAATGGAGGAACTCCCCTGAAATAAGTTCCTTCTGACTCTCATGTATAGTGATTCCAAAAACTGTTCCAATGTTTGATAGTTTGGTAATATACATAACATAGCAGTTGTAAACATGGGAATCCCACTTAGTGTTTGTGGGAATATATTCATTTTAAAACAGAAACACTATTGAAACAGTTTTTAAGCTTTTAGTGACAAATAGAGTATCTGATATATGTATGTATGTATATACATATATCAGTATATCCTCCTTTGGCTTTAAGCACTACCTGCACCCTTTTAGGCATGCTTTCAATCAACTTCTAAGGCCCTGTTTTCATTGCGAAAAGATGAAATAAAAACTTTACTTTCAGCCTGCATGTGAGCTACACATGATCTACATTGCCACCCAGCTTTGTCCAGATCCCCAATCCTCAGATATGTTACCATAAGCTGATCTGACAGTGCTGTCCCCCCTCCCCCATCACCATGTCTTGGACTAGCTCTTCCTTAGAGCGTTTCTTATGTTCTCATGGACCTATTGTCAATCCCCTTGTCTCTGGAGGCAGTCAACCAGTAAAGACTCACAAACAAGTGGCCCATTGGATGGATGAAGAAATAGTCTTGCTTCTCAATTTTCTCGCTGAGGAGTTACCAAAAGCTGGCAATGGTGGCAACTTCAAAAAATTAACTTGGATGGTGGCTGCCTCCCATATTGTATCTGAGTTCCCAGTTATGAAAGGTGGTGTGAAGGATGCCAATGCATGTGAATGTAGGTTCCAGTTGGTGAGTGTCATCTCCAATCAGTTGAATAGGTTTATCACTAATGAAGAAAACAGATGAAAAACCAATACACAGCTATTATTGCATTGAAGAATGTATCTGGATTTACATACTTGGATCATGATGGCACTGGGATCACCCTAGCACAAACAAATATCTGGAACAGATACATTAAGGTGTGCCCTCAATGAATATCATCTTATATGGTTTACTAATTCTCATAGTCTCACAAACATGTGAAACCCTTTAAATCAACAGACTTCATTCACTTTGATTCAGTCATGTGCCTCATCTCAGATACTAGCAAGGGAAAATTCGTTTATCAGGCAATGAAAGGCCCAGATTAATCCAGCTCAGTGCTCAACCTCCACCAACTCTCCACTGCCATGAATGAGATTGCTAGAATCAGTTTTCAGCAACCAGCAACCTCTCAGCAACCTATCTCACCATCACTTCCATCTGATCCAAATATTGTGCCATCAACCATACCATCCACCTTTCTCTCTCCATCTACTAGCTCTTCACCATTTCATCACACTGCAGTCACAAGCATCAGCCGATCAAAGAGGAAAGCACCTGCTTCTGTCACCCCATCAGAGACAAGCTCACACAAACAATCACATTTGTCCACAACTGCATTGGGACAGCAGAATGCTGGTATTGCCATATAGAACATTACGCTATCAATCAAGAAACTGTCTGATCAACAAGATATTCTCAGTACTGCACTTGATGTGCTCAACCAGCACAATGAGCTGTCCCCTACTCAGAAGCTCAACATTGGTGAATACCTCACACTCTCAAGTAATCAAAATCAAGTCACTCTTTTTTATAAGTTGGATAAGGCATAGGGTTGCAGAAATCACTTGTGATGCTAGGGTGGCTGATGGTGATGTGGAAATGGGCAATGACTGACCATTTGTGTACTTTCTCAACCTCCTTACTTGTCATGTACCCTTTCTGCTTCAGACAATTGTATATGTTCTTTTTTTTGGGGGGTCATGATACCAACATGTAAGTTACTGCAACCTGCAGTGAGCAAGCTCTCTACAGTAATCGTCCCACATCTTTTGAGTGATAGTATCATGGCACTCGTCTGCATGCTGGCATTCTGCTGCATCTGCTAGCCCAGAACCAAGAACTCCAGGCTGACTACCATCACCTTCATCAAAGACATCCAGGTCTGGAAGTTCAGGGTCAAAGGTATCATCAGGATCATATTGGTGGATGAAATTGTGCAGAGCACATAGCATAGCAGGAGTTTGAGCCTGGATATATGTACATACATATCATACTCAAGGGGGATTTGGAGGGCTTGGAATTGATGTTTTAGAACACTGAAGATGTGCTCAATCACATTGTGAAGTGAGGCATGACATAAATTAAACAATTCTTCTCAGTTCTGAGGCCTATGTATGGGATCACTGCTATGAGGATCACTACTATGAAGATCACTTGTATTATATCACAAGTGAGTGCACCTGATATTTGTCTGTCGCCATTTGTGCAGATGATAATGAACCCCATGATATGGGACAAGTAGTGTGTTTGATGTTCCAAATCCTGCATTAGCTAGCAGATATTTACCCTGTGGCATCTGCAAGTCAGTGGCATGTGCATCATGCTATAAATTGGCATCAACCATGGATCCATCCCAGCCAGTGAGCACACAGGTGAAAAAAAAAAAAATCACAAATAAAAAGACAATTTTGGGACAAAAAACCCTTCTGATTATACATATATGGGTGGTCATCAATGGAAGCAAATACACAAATGTGGGTGCCATCAACAGCCCCAATACAGTCACAGAAGAAGTAAAAGTGCAGGTCATTAGTAATTACAGAGGAAACTGGAGTATGTTGCATTGCGAATCTAACCTGAGAGGTGTAGAATGGGGGCATGAAAACAAAAAAAGGATTCATTTAAAATATCTCAAATGGTTAGAACACAAAATATATATACATATATACATATCTGAATACTCACCTGCTAATTGTATCTGGTGAATGCTGAAATCTTTCTGCAACATGCTGAGTTGATAGCCCAGTAACACATGTATGCAGAAAAATCCCAAGCTGTTCTTCCACAGATATTCTGTTCCAAGAGCAGGTGACCCCTTGCTGCATGAGGACCTGCACTAAACGATCAAAGACACCATGTCTGACCCCCAGGCTTGTCTGGATCTGGTCTGGATGACCATTCAGTAGCTCTAGCATCCATGCTTTGCCAGTCAAGATGGATGTGTGATAAGGTATCTGTTCCCTTGGCATCAGAAAAACAAGATTGTAGTAGATGACTTGAGAAGTGATTATTGATATGAGCAAGATTAGTCAGTGGCATCATTCCAATTGAGTGTGCTGTTGTGCTTCCTCATCCATCATCAGTGAGTAAGACTAGTGGTGGGGGGATCTGGGCAAAGCCAGGTGGCAATGTGTAGCTCACATGCAGGCCAAAAGTGAAGTTTTTGTTTCACTTTTTTGCAATGAAAACAGGGCCTAACATCTTCCAGATACTATACCCCACCACTCCACCACCTTATTCCTCTCCCATAGCTCATAAATTCCATCAGGAGGGTTTTCATACTCTGCAAGCCTTCTTTTGAGATACAGTAACCTCAAAAACCCTTTCCATACTAACCCTTAATGTGGTGCACAGAGCATATCACAAACATTCGTGGGAATTTCGCTTAGTGTTGGTGGAGACATAAATAGTACATACTCTTAGCTACATAATCGCTTCCAGGGTCATGTGATTTGGTCCACATGCAGTGGAGATATGGTCTGTTTAAAACAGCAATACCATGAAAAGGGTTTTTGCACTTTTGAATTGAAAAGGGTATTTGGATATTATCAGTACTTGGCATAGCCTCATTTTTCTCTAAGCACTGCCTGAACCCTTCTAGGCATGCTTTCAATCAATTTCTGACACTTCCCAGGTACTATGTATCTGATGTGGAGTTTGGAGTGGAGTATATATATGAAACCATGGCTAATGTAGGACCATGTGAGAGGTCACTCCAGAGTTAATAATAATTTTGTCTGATTTGGATTTGGTTGGCTCAGATGACAAGTAGGCCTAAACACACTTGATTAAGGACTTTGATACAGATACATTAGTTACATTTGCTTGCTCTGAAACTCTAAAGGTTTGCTCTGGGGGGTCCTCTCATATGTTTGCCTTTTCCCTCTCTCTTCTCCTTCCTTCTTTTCAGAGCTCTTTTACTTATTCCTAGTATACCCTATAATCATCCATGTTATGTCCAGAGTGTTGGTGGTGGTCACACCACTGTCAGGAGTTGTTCAGGCAGCCACTGTCACAACTGTGACAATTCTGCTTGCTCTGCAGGCAAATCCACTATCTCTGCTTCATACTTAGACATTTTCCTCTTCTCTTCTGACCCTTGTACTATAGCTCTGACTCTACTCTGACTACCAGACTGGTTACATTTACATAGTTACTGACTATGGTACCAGTTATGACTTGACCAGTTACTGGTACAATACCAAGTCCCTACATTCTTTGCTTAGTTTCTCCATTTCTCACTTAGATACTCTGCCTTCTCATTCTGCCTCCAATGCTATGTTTCTTGTACATATCATACCACCTCTGCTCTCCTGTATATAAGTCCAAATCACTGAGGACTTACTCCTCAGTTTGAATATTAAAGTCTCTTGTCCTTTCTGCTTTGCCTCTATTTCCCTCTTCTCTGTACATCCTCCTATCTGATGGATTCCATCTCTGTCCCTTTGACCCCCTCCTGCCCAATTTCTGAAATGCAAGAACCTAGAATTGCCAGGGTGCAGTGTTCCACCTGAATCACTGAAGCCAAAGTTCTCACCCCCTCTAAACTCTGCCCAGTCCCCTCTTCATGTGTATGGGCAAGTTTCCTCATCCCAAGGCATTCTGTAGAGGGTGAGTAGTAAGGATGGGTTAGCTACAACTTACCCCAGCACATGAGAGTGGAGTAAAATGACTCTGGACAATGATAGGTAGTGAAAATGAATAATCCAGTCACAGATGAGGACTGGATACCAACAGATAAGGCCAAGAACAAGGGCCAGATAGAGAAGGTGGGTCAAGGATAAGGACTCAGAACAATCACAATGACAAAGATTACAATAAAGAGAAAAATCCAACCAAGGACAAGGGTTAAATACCAACAGGAGGCCAAGGACAAGGGCCAGATACAGGCAAGGGGTCAAGGACAAGGACCCAGGCAATGACAAGCGATGATGAGGATGATGGCAAGGATGACAATGACAATGACAAGCACCAATCAGACAATGATGGTGACCAACTGGGAGAGAGTTGATGAGATTCCAGATTTCAATACACATTCTTTATAGTTCAGACATTCCCTGGACTTAGTAGCCATGGTAACATATGAGGGCCCTATGAAGGGACACTTGATTCTATGTAAGTATTGGAATATCAAGAAAACAATGTATTGTAGTTAAAAACACAAAAGAGAAATATGTATATGAAGGAACTGACACAGAATAAGTAAAACAAAACAATCCAGTGGGTGAACCCAGACCAGATTGGGCAAATAAGTATAAGTCTGGAACTGGATAGTAAAGTCCAGAGAGTAGATACAACAAGAACAAAATGGACTAATCTTGGGATGATATGAACAGACTCAGGACATGACTTAGATGCTTGATGGACACTTGGACAGGGGTTCTGCAACCATAGGAGGCCACTTGCTTCTACAGTGCATATATGTATACTATTTGTATCCTGAAAAAGGATAATTTCTGCCTGATTATTCTCATGAATACTATGTCATCAGCCAATGTCTTCTGTTGCCTTGAGATGGAACAACAGCTTATTGATGGGGACAAGAAACAGCAATCTCTGGTACTTGCTACCACTGTGAAAGGTGGGAAGCTCACAAAGTCTTGCTCTGTATGCTCTTCAGTTGGGCACAATGTCTGCTGTATCAATTTCAATAGACATGGACATACCAAGGACCAGTGTTGGCATTCCAGTGATAGACATGCTGGTCAGCAAGAGGCAATCTTGGCCAAGAAGAAGGTTAAATGTGACACTGGATCAGACAACAAAACATCACAGACCAGCAGAAATCCTGCAGCTAAAATGTCTACCCACTATGACACTAATAGTTGGGCTTACATCCTGGACAGTGTCATGCATAAAGCAATCTTTGTTGCCCAGCCTATGAAGGAGACCATAGTCACCTCTGTACCCACCAAGCCTTCTATTCCATCTGACTTTGCTGGGCTTGCAAGCAATAGTCCACCTTCTGCTCTAGTTATGGATGAAGATTCCTATGAGTACAATGCACTCCTCAGCTTGCTCAAACTCCAAGTCTCAGTGAACTGGGACAGACACTACAACCTCTCTGGGAAGATGGTATGCCAAGCACTTTCCCAACATTGCCCAATTGCCATTGACCCTGCAATCACACCTTTCTATCTGGACAGTGGGGCCTCTGTTTATATCAGTAACTGTGCAGAGGATTTTTACATGCTATGTCCAATACCATCTCCTCAAACCAGATAATCATGTTGTGCAAAATAATGTAGCACTGAATCCAGTGTATCACATGCTTCAGATCATTTTGGGACCAGATATGGAGGTGAAATTCACACAAAGACTAGAATCTTCCCTTTAGCACTGCAAAGGTATGCTTCACACATACATGAATCTGAGACCAATTATTTAAACTAATGAAATAGTTAACTGCAACTATTCACTTTTAACAGATACCAGTTGTAAACCTTCTGTGGCCTTAACAGTGATGCTTTTTGAGTTACCTTGAAGGGCATGACACACCATGTTTTCATGGGGTAAGCACTATGTATCAGCCCAGATCCAATGACTCTCAGATATCAGCCTCTCTGGCTTCTTTGCCATCTCTATTCCCTGAAATATATAGGTGTCATGCACACTTCCTGGGTGGCCTAAGCTATAATTGACCACAAGCAAATTATGTGGCATGACAGTCAGCTATGGTATCATAGTAACCAAGGGTTTAGTTAAAGTGCATAATTTATACCTGACCATTTAACAAATATCATGATTTCCTATCATAGAATGTTTTGCCATAAAGTGACAGCTTCTCAAATAGGTTAAAAGTTGATCCATCTGCTGCAAAGATCCCTTTCCTTCATCTACTATATGTTACACTCAATCTCAAAGGGTCGAACATGAACTCAGCTAAGAACAAAGGACAAGGTGAATAATTAGTGAATGGCTATCATGAGATGAGGATTAAGGATGTAGCCTGCAAATGGCAGGGTCAAGGGTTCACCCAACTGACAGTTGGCAAGGGGACAAGGGGTCTGCCCAGCAAATGGCTGGCAGAAGGACAAGGAGATAGGGGTCTAAGCAGAGCACTTACTCAAGTGTAGAGCAAAGACATGAGAAGAGGGAACAAAGTGTATTGCTGAGTAGGTCTAAGCTGAGGAGCAGGCTACCTATGAGATGGGTTTATATACTAGATGAAGACAAACTGTCATAACCATGACAACTCTGCTCTATCCTGCACATACTCTGCTTACTCCACCTCATACTTAGACTCTTTTTCTCTTCATTCTGACACTCTGTACCATAGCTCTGATTCCACTCTGACTGTGGTGCCAGTTATTCCTAGACTGGTACCCAGTTCCATTCCCCATCTCTCCATTCTCCATCTCTCCATTCTCCATGCATACCACATTCTTACTTAGTTCTCCATATCTCACTTAGATACTCCTCCACATGGTTCCGCCCCTGTACCATGTGCTTGTATATACTGTACTGCCTCCACCCTCCTGTATATAAGTCCGATCCACTGAGGACTTATTTCTCAGTTCAAATATTGAAGTCTTTTAGTCCTTTCTCCTTCGCTGCAGTTCTCCTCTTCTCTGTTCTCCCTCCTGTCCTCCAGATTCTGTCTCTGTCCCTTTGACCCCCCTCTGCCTGACCTCTGAAATATGAGGACCCGGGATTGCCAGGGCATAGCGCTCCACCCCAAGTTGCTGAAGCCACAGTCCTCACCCCTCCAACCTCCAACCTTCGCCCAGTACCCTCTTCACACGCTCTTCTGTCGGAGTTAGCAGTGAAGTGGACCCTGACACAAACATAGAAAAATAGAAGGACACAGGGAACATATAGTGCTGAGGAAGCTCATGAGTCAGACAGCCAGTAGCAGAAGGAACACAATAAGTAAGGTAGAAACACAAGTCTGATATGAGAGAATTGGACAAGGAGTAGTAAGTCCCAATGACTAAGTGAGAGAAACAAGGGAAAACAAGGGAAATGTAACAAGAACATAAGTAAAACATAACACTATATGATTTTGCTTCAATGAACTTGCATGCTAACTCCACATCCACAGAGAATTCCCCAGGTACAAACACGAAGTCATCATGTTAATCAAGAAGTACAATCATTATCTGCTCAGTACAGTTCATAACTGAACTAACTCTAACTCTAGCCCATTGTGTCACATTTTCCATTGTAATCACATTTCCATAGTGGTCTGTGTAATTCAAGAAAATTGTGAGCTGTATTGCAACTGGGAGCTGTGAGTTGTGTGACCCAGAATTAAAAATTGGATGGTCACTAATATGATGCAGGATATGGTTGAAGATATCCAGATCAACTTGCAGTTTTTTCAGAATAGGTGTGATCAGAAATTAGCAAAATAATTAAGAAGATATAGTTGGGATGTATTCAGTGATATTGTTCAAGACACACAGTCATTTTACCTCATTACATAGTGCTTGAATTCTGCCAAGAAGGCTCTGGTAATATGTTTCCCTTGCATTCACTAAGTCAATTGAATCATTTGACTCAAGATCCCCATCAGATTCAATATCAGAGGGAGGGGGAAATATGGGGCTGGAGGAAAGTAAGATGAAGAAGTCTGGGTCTTTATAATTGCTCTTGTCATTTCTCTTATCCTTGTTCACTCAGTGCTGTAAGTTTTCAACCTTTCATATCAGTACTTTAAATTCTAAGCTGCTAATTTCCTGTAGTAGCCTGATTTTCTCAAATATATAGGACATAGTGGGGGGTGGAGGACTTCTTTTAGATACTCATGTTACAACTGTGACAATTCTGCCTTACTCCACACCCATTCCACTTACTCCACTATGTACTTAGATGTTTTTCCATTTTTTCTGATACTCTGTACTATGGCTCCAACTCCACTCTGATTGTGGTGCCAGTTAGTACTTGACTGATTGCCAGTTACATTACTCCATCTCTGCATTCTTTGTTTACAATACATTCTTCACTTAGTCTCTCTGTTCCTTGCTTAGCTACATTCCTCACTTAGCCTCTCTGTTCTTCACTTAGACACTCCATCTCTGCTCCATTCTCCAATGCTATATTCTTATACATACTGTACCACCTCCACCCTCATGTATATAAGTCCAATCCACTGAGAACTTACTCCTCAGTTCAAATATTGAAGTCTCTTGTCATTTCCTCTTTGCTGCAATTCTCCTCTTCTCTATTCTTCCTCTAGTCTGACATTCTGTCTCCATCCTTTGACCCCTCCAGCCTGACCTCTGAAATATGAGAACCCAGAATCACCAGGGTGCAGCACTTTGCCTGAGTTGCTGAAGCTGAAGTCCTCACCCCTCTGAACTCCACCCAGTCCCCCCTTCATGCACTCTCCAGTCAGAGTTAGCAGTGGAACAGAGTGGACTCTGACAACTTATCACAATATATCTGCTATTTTTACATATACATATATCTTTTTTTTGTTTCAAGTTGCACACTTAGTATGATAAGTAAGCAATTTACATGATCAAGATGTCAGCTTGATGTTCAGCATGTGTTTAGCATATGTTTTACATGTTCAGAATTCAAATCTGGTCACAAAGTTCATTGCCTCCATATTCACATAATAAGCAGAGCATAGTGCCAGAATAGTACCAAAATAACACCAAAATAGCCACTGTGAGTCCTACTAATGTTAAGAAGGTTTCAAAGTTATCAGATGTGGTTGATAATGAGATGACTTGCTTGAGAATGAGTGAGATGCCATTGACAATGCTGTACTAGAATACTTGTAGTACATTGTTTCATTTCAAGTTGTTTTTGATTGCACTGGAAATCTATGTAGTACCAACCCATAGGTAAACTCCCACTGGGTGTCAATATGGGTGTTTACCCATCATGCCCAGAAGACTCCTGGTGTGGGTATAGGTGAGTATGTATGTATGTATGTGGGTACAGATGTGGGTAGACTGCTAGATACCCACAGATTTACCTATCACAACTATCACAACTCCACATTACTCTGCACCATTTCCACTTACTCCACTTTGTACTTAGATATTTTTCTCTTCTCTCTGACACTCTGTACTATAGCTTTGACTCTGCTCCAACTGCAGTGCCAGTTATAACTTGACCAGTCACTGGTATCTTACTCATCTCTACTGTCAAGGTTATCAAAGACTACAACTCTGAAGTCCTCCAAGCACTCCTATTGGACTCCAACTAGATGTGGTCAGTTGTGGTTAGTCACTGTGTGCCAGAGTTGGAAATCCTGGACAGTGTAAGAAAGATAGGGAGTATGGGGATGTAGTGTAGGTGGGCAAGTTTCCTTGTCCCAAGGGGTTCTAGGGAGGATTAGTAGCGAGAATGGATTAGCTACTACCGACCTCAGTGAGCAAGAGTGAGATGATACGAATCCAGACAATGATCCAGATAGAAAATGAGCAATCTGGTCAAGGGCAAGGACCAGAAAATGATGAAGTGTGGCCTAGGACAAGGGTCAAAGAGAGAAACAGATGAAGCAGTGGCCAAGGATGAGGGCCAAAGAGAAACTGATGAAGCATGGCCAAGGATGAGGGCTGAAGAGAAACTGATGAAGTGTGGCCAATAATGAGGGCTGAGAAGAGAAACTGATAAAGCAGTAGCCAAGGACGAGGGCCAGATGGAGAAACTGATAAGGCTGTGGCCAAGAACAAGGGCTGGATACAAGAGAAATGATGGTGAGGATGAGCCCAATGATGATGAAGACCTTTCAGACAATGATGTGGGGTGTCAGAAAGATCAGATTCCAAGATCTTAATACACAATCTTTATAGTCCAGGCATTCCCTGGACTTGGTAACTATAGTAACACTTGAGGCCCTATCAAGGGACACTCAATTCTAAGTATTAGAATGTCAAGAGAGTAATAAATGGTGATCAAAAACATGAGAGAGAACAATAATATGAAAGAACTAACAGTGGATGAATAAAAATAAACGATCTAGTGGGCGAACCCAGCCCAGATTGAATGGATACAAATGAGTCCAGTACTGGATGCTAGAGTCCAGACAGCAGATATAACAAAAGTGAAACAGACTGATCTTGGAATAGTACAGATGAACTCAGAACACAATAAGGAGACTTGGGAGATACTTGAACAGGCTGAAAACAGTGGTTTGCAACTATAGGAGGCTGCTGACTCCTACAATGGAGTGCCAGGAGTCGGATCTAAATGGTGCTCGAGGTACTTACCATTGTGCTCCTCCATTTCCTAACCTTACTTTGGTGCCAATCACTTCCAATGTCTCAGAACCACATTCCCTTTATTGTTCTATTTACAGATTTTGGACTTCCCATTTTAGAGTTGTTCAGAGTTAGCACTCACATCTCTGCTCACTTTATATACTCTTATTTTGTTCTCAGAACTCCCCTCAGTTATTCCTGCTACATCTTAGGCAGCAGCTGAGGTGAGTTAGCTTTGCTTTTACTGTTTTGTATTGTTTACTGAGCAATGTAGTGGGCATCATTGCCCTTTTACTTAGTTTCTTGATAAAGATCCACTCTGCTCTGCTGCTAATTCCAATCAGAGAGCACATGAAGGGGGGACTGGATGGAGTTCAGAGGGGTGAGAACTTTAGCTTCAGCAACTCAGGTGGAGCACTGCACCCTGGCAATCCCAGGTCCTTGTATTTCAGAGGTCAGGCTGGAAAGGTCAAAGGATGGAGACAGAATCCATCAGACTAGAGGAAGGATAGAGAAGAGGAGAATTGCAGTGAAGAGGAAAGGATAAGAGACTTCAATATTCAAACTGAGGAGTAGGTCCTCAGCAAGTTGGACTTATGTATATACAGAAGATCAGAGGCAGTACAGTATATATGAGAGACATAGCATTGGAGAACAGAGCAGGGACAGAGTGTCTAAGTGAAGAACAGAGGGGCTAAGCAAGGAATGGAAAGACTAAGCAAAAAATGTGGCATAAATGGAGAATGCAGAGACAGAGTAATGTAGCCAATTACCAGTCAAGTGCTAACCAGCATCACAATCAGAGCAGAGTCAGGACTATAGTACAAGTGTCTGAAGAAAAGAAGAAAATCATCTAAGTACAAAGTAGAACAAGCAGAATTGCCTGTGGAGTAAGCAGAGTTGTCACAGTCATGACACCTACATTCCTTGCTTAGCCTAAATTCTTCACTTAGTCTCTCCATTTCTTACTTAGTACTCTGCCTCCTTGTTCTGCCTCCAATGCTATGTTCTCATACATATCATACTGCCTCTGTACTTATGTACATAAGTCTGACTCACTGAGGACTTACTCCTCAGTTCAAATATTGAAGTCTTTCAGTCCTTTCCTCTTCATCTCTTTTTTCCTCTTCTCTGAACATTCTCCCACCTCATTGTCTCTGTCTCTTTGACCCCTCCTGCCTAACCTCTAAAATATGAGAACCCAGGATCACCAGGGCACAGTGCTCTGCCTCAAGCTGCTGAAGCTGAAGTCCTCAACCCCTCTGAACTCTGCCCAGTCCCTCCTTCATGTGCCCTCCAGTTGGAGTTAGCAGCAGAGCAGAGCAGACCCTGACATTACCCCTGATTCACCCTAGGTAGAGCTTAGAGAGTTAAGAGCTATGGCTTCAGTGACTAAGGCAGAGCACTGCACCCTGGTAATCCCAGGCTCTTATATTTCAGAGGTTGGATAGGGGAGGCAAGGGACAGAAATGGAATCCATTAGACAGAAGGAAGTACAGAGAAGAGGAAAGTAAGGGCAAAACAAAAAAGGACTTAATAGACTCAATATTCAAACTGGAGAGTAAGTCTCTAGTGAGGTGGACTTATATACAGGAGTTCAGAGGCAGTATATAAGCAAGGAATATAAAATATAAGCAAGGAATATAAAGACTTGCTAATGTATGTACCAGTGACCAGTCAAGTTGTGACTGGCATCACAATCAGTAACTAAGTAAGTGCAACCAGTCCAGTAGTCAGAGCAGAGTCAGAGTGAGCAGAGTTGTCACAGTCATGACATATAGCCAAGTCCTATCTCTACTGTTTATGCACTTTACTGGCTGCTTAGCAAGGGGGAGTGTTGAACAAGCTATGACTTGTTCCAACCCCATCTTATATTAGTGTATGATCATTGTAGCTAGTATTAGATTACATCATCATCTGTACATATATTCAAACTCAGTTGTCTAAGTTAATAACATCTCTTGTATTTGAATCACAACCTTGGGTGAGACTATCAACCAATCAACTGTGCTTATATAAGTCCTTTAGCCATTTCTCTATAGCCTATAGTGTGCCTGTTCAATATTAATATTGCATGCCAAAGATTTTGTGTCCATTGACAGTGAGCAAATAAACCAGTGAGCATTCAGCAATGCAGGCCATATAATATACCAACATGTTACTATGACTGGAGTGAAAATTCATGTCAAGAACCACATCAGCAAACCAGCCCTCACTGGCCAGTGCTGGCCAGTGAGGGCTGGTTTGCTGATGCATGCTCAACAATGGTCATTTCAAGACATTCCATGGTCTCATAAATAAGCAATTAAGGGCCATTAAAAATACTTTGAAAACCACTATTGCATAATCTCAGCTGTGTATTTATTATGTCAAGCACTGTATTCTTCCCTTTTCCTGATACATTCCTAATCAACAAAACTCATTTACTATTAACCCTTACCAATATCCACCTCACCACAGTTTAGAACCCCCAAATCAATTATCTAATTGTATACTAGAATATAGTGGCTAATGTACCATTATCATCTTTCTCCCCCTCCAAGACACCAAGCAACTTGTTGCTGGGTCCATTTTTACCAAATGTAAACCCAACCCAAACCCCTCTGGATAAAGGATCAGCAGAATAAACAATATTGGTGTGTTTCTAAATCAGACCATTGAAGGTCTTCATCCTCTTGGTAGTCCACTTTGACATCATACAGCCTAGGAGACTTGAGCATATATACATATGTATCTAATAATATGGATCAGACATGGAGAAAGTGCTAAGTAGAACAAAGATGCTCACAGATACATATATGGTAGTACCCCACCACTGAACTGCTTTGTCACAATCCTTGCATTCAGATTGTCTGCCAATTTGAATATGAGCTGCAATTCAATAGGTAGTTGCTAGTCCATGAGTGATAGATAGTATTGAAGTTCTGAGTGATTCATAATGATGATGACAAACCAGAAGACCTTATCTTTAATCTTTCAGACATAGCATGGGATGTCATCACAAGGTATCTCTGTCATGTCAATTGCATATCACATTGCTCAGTTCTGCATTTCAGACTCATATCACATTCAAGTGTCCGATATAATGACCCTAACACAGGTAATGAGTCACCCATTCTTCAATGGTGCCAAATGGGAGGATTTGTGATTAACTCAGGCACCCTTCATCCCTGCATTGGACTTGGAAATTGACACTGGGTATTATGATGACTTCACATCACCTGAAGATATGGCCAAGTATGTAGAGATGAAAGAGAAGCAAAAGAATGTGGACAAGGTCAAGGAGAAAGAGGCAGCTCTCCTTGAAAAGTGTCACCTTGTCAAATACAAGTGTTCTTTCAGTTGATTCCAGAGCACATAACTTGGTCATATCACATCACATTATTATGTTACTCGTCACTCAATAGCAATGTATAACCAGCACTTGTGACCAACAATGTCAATACTGGAACTATCCTGAGTGTTTGTGCTCTCAAACAAACTCAAGTTATTGCCTGTAAGTAACTCATAGATCTTACTATTTGATGATTTGGACTGATCAGCTCACACACTCACAGTGATGTCTCCAGGCCTTGACTAATGGATCTAAGTGGGGCTCCATAATGCCTCTTCATCAATTCAAAGGTGTGCCTCAGGAAGTAATCAGAAAGACCAAGGGTAAGCAATTTGTGCATTTACAGTGACTTCCAAAACTGAGTCAATGTTTTAAGAATTTGGGGTATTTGTTATATAGCTCAGAAACAAGAACAAATAGAGCCAAGGTGTAAGTGAGTGGCAGATAGTATGTGCTCTAGGCTATGTGTCAACAAAAGAAGTATGTAATTTGAAGAAGTATCTATGGAGATATACTCAATTCAATTTAGTGTGTCATTGACTCAATTATGTAACTACCTATTAGATTTATCAAAGTTTGATAGCAATCATATGTAACCCTTGATGGAAGCATGATAGAAGGTTACCATAGTTACAGTATCTTAGTAACCAC
This sequence comes from Pulveroboletus ravenelii, assembly GCA_038090235.1. Taxonomy (NCBI): domain Eukaryota; kingdom Fungi; phylum Basidiomycota; class Agaricomycetes; order Boletales; family Boletaceae; genus Pulveroboletus; species Pulveroboletus ravenelii. The sequence continues at coordinate 8,906 of JBBPMH010000257.1, read as the reverse complement.
TTCAGCTGACACTATTTAAGCACTGGTTTCCTCTCTCATGCCTTTTAAATTCACAATGCATCCCATTCCCTCTTCTTAAAAAGAAAATATCCTTTCTCTGGCCTCTAATAGTCATTCTACTCAGAATATTGCCTCCAGACTAGGTGTCAGCCAGTCTACTGTCTCTAGGGTACTCAAGGATCTTCTTCCCAACAGACCTACACCTCTCTCTGGCTGTCCCTTTAAGCTTTCAGCTACTTCTCAACATGCTATCATTACTCAAATCACCATAGGCAGAGCTGCCAATACTGTCCAGATTACCCACCATATCAATTCCATCATCCCTAATCCAGTATCCTCACAAATAGTGAGAAGGGTTCTCAAAAATCATTCATTTAAGGCTGTAACAAAGAAGAAAAAGCCACTTCTTGCTATAAGGAATAGGAAGAAATGCTTAGCCTTTGCCCTGAAGTACCAGAAATTGACTGTTAAGGACTGGAAAAGGGTTATTTGGTCAGATGAGACCAAAATAAACAGGATAGGATCAGATGGAAGAGAATGGATATGGAAAAAGGCAGATAAGGGCCTTATTAGCAGAGAGGTTCAGGGAACAGTGAAATTTAGAGAAGGAAATATCATGATATGGGGGTGTATGGGTTGGGAAGGTATTGGGCACCTTGCAGAGGTTGAGGGGAGGATGGATGCCAACCAATAGTAGACGTTTTGAAGGACAGCTTGCTTCCCAGCTTGGAAAAATCTGAAATTTCTCTGAAGAATATTATCTTTTAACAGGACAATGCCTCCAAACATATTTCCAAAAAGGCTAAAAAGTGAATGGAAGACAATGATATCAATGTCCTAGATTGGCCTCCAGAATCTCCAGATCTTAATCCCATTGAACACCTCTGGCATCATATTAAAAAGGAACTTGCCAAGTATTCAAGACAGATTAAGGGAATATGGGAGATTTGAGAGAGTGTGAAAAAAGTGTGAAAAAATATAGATCCAGAGGTGTGTCAGAACTTGATTGAGAGCATGCCTAGGAGGATCCAAGCAGTAACAAGGCAAAAGGAGGTCATATACATAAAGTACTAGAATTGGCTGATTCTATATATTTGATACATAGTTACAAAATTGAGTTAATGACTTGTAAATTTGAATTGACCATATCTCCATGGATACTTATTTAAATTATATAATTTTACTCCTGACACATAGCTACAAGTGCATACTATCTTTCACTCACTTACACTATGGCTCTATTTGTTCCTGTTCCTGAGCTATATAACAAATACTCCAAATTCTCAAAATATTGACTCAATTTTGGAAGTCACTGTATATGTGCAAAACATGGCTGAGTGAGATACTGATATGACTGTTTACTTTTCCCAGCCCTGGTACCAGTACTTTGATTTGACCCTACCTGAGTTTGGAAAGCTCATCAGTATCCCTAATTCCAGCTGCCTCATTCATCAACCTGTTCACAGTTCCTAAACTACAGTAGGTGTCTGATTTTTTTGTGCTAAGAGCAATTTTGACCAGAGTTCTCCAGACTGCAGGCATAAGAACAGCCTATTATCTATTCTCTTTTATACATCAATGTCAAGATCTGCTCTGCTCCACTGCTAACTCCAACTGGAGAGTGCATGAAGGGGGGACTAGGCAGAGGTTGGAGGGGTGAGAACTTTGGCTTCAGTGACTCAGGTAGAGCACTGTGCCCTGGTGATCCCAGGTCCTCATATTTCAGAAGTTGAGCAGAAGGGGGTCAAAGGGACAGAGATGGAATCCATCAGATGGGAGAGAGAACAGAGAAGAGGAGATCACAGCAAAGAGAAGAAGACTTCAAGATTTCAAGACTTTAATATTAAAACTGAGAAGTAAGTCCTCAGTGGGTCAGACTTATATACATGATATCAGAGGCAGTATGGTATGTATGAGAACATAGCATTGGAGGTGGAACAAGAAGGCAGAGTAAACTTAAGCAAGAAATGGAGAGCTAAGTGAAAATGGAACATAAGCAAGGAATGGAGAGACAGAGTAATGTAACCAGCTACCAGTCAAGTACTGACTGGCACCACAGTCAGAGTGGAGTCAGGGCTATGGTACAGAGTGTCAGAGAAAGAGAGGAAAGGAGTCTAAGTATAAAGCAGAACAGGCAGAACAGCCTGCAGAGTTGAGTGGAGTTGTCACAGTCATGACAATCAATCTGTCCATTGTCCCAGATTTCTGCTAGGAGAATATTTATGGCAGCACTGAGTTATTCTTCAAGATCATCCTCTTCCATGATACATTCATCCTTCATCAACAATATACAGCAGATAAACACAATGTTATGATCACCATCCTAATGTTTAAGCCTGTCCCAGGCATCCCTCCTAGCTACTATATTCCAGTTATATCAGATAGATCATTGATGGCTGCTTGCAGAGACAAGACTGCCAATCTCATTCAAGCACTGACATATTGTCCTTCCCAAAAATTTCCTGACTCAGACACTGCTTCTTGACCTTCAACCTTTGCCTTTCCATTATAGAGTACCAAGTGCCTCTACATTGATATTTGGTGTTTTTTCCATGCCCTAGCTGGTCTATCTGTTATCCATCCATTCATTTCCACCAGTCCAGGACTACTCTTAGTTTAGTCTGCTCCATTTTAGTCTGGATCTCAGTCTGGTTCAACAATCCAGTCCAGATCATAGTCTGGATTGACAGTCTGGTCCAGTTTTAGTCCAGATCAACTCTCAACAAGCCTGGTTTCTTTCAGACTTTTGATTCTTTATTTAGAACATGTCCCCTTTATCATTAGTAAGTCCAGGAACATATTCCAGACTATAAAAGCCTTGTATTAGGTTTTGAAATACATTTTTCGACTTTCCAACTTTCCAACTTCTGGGAAATTCCCTTTTGCCTATTATCATTCCAGAGAGCAACCCAGTCATTTCCCAGGTCCATCTAGCCATTGGGAACACTACTATCTCAGTTCAGAACTGTCATATCCCATATAACTCTAACCTCTGGATCCAACTCTGGCCCTGTTTCCTCAAACTCTGGTGTGTTCTCAATGAGCATGTACTCTAGACTCTCCAGACCCTGTACTTAGATAATTCCTTTTTACTATACTTACATTCCATTCTTCACTTAACCTTGTACACTGCCCATCTCTTTCATAGCCTTTCTGATCCTGTGCTCCACTTAGGAGCACAGCTCCATTGTTACTACTCTGCCTCCAGCTCTGAGTTACTAGTTCCTATATCAGTGCTCCTCCTCCATATATAAGACTCTGTACTATGTTGTAGATACCTCAGTTCAAATATCAACTAAGATATCCCCAGTCCTCTCTGACCTTTCACTTGAGCCTTGATGGCTCTCCTCTGATCCTTCCTTGACTTTCATTGCTTGCAACAAGGTCACTCTGACCCTTGCCCAACCCTCTGTAAATTCAGGGCAACCAGACTTGTGACAGAGGCACACCACATATGGTGAAGCTGAAGCCCTGTCTGAACTCTGGAGTTCCAGAGTTACCCTCAGAGATATGTTCTTAACAAGAACCTCCCTTGGATTGAGTCTACACTCACCCCCTACTAGCCCTCCTGACCTCCTAGTTAGGATTGCTGTTCTTTACCACATTGCATAACAAGGAATTCAAGGCAATATACTTGAATACAATCCAGACATTCAATAAAATTCAGATGCAAGTATTTCAAGTACTCTGCACCTCTGATGAAAATGTGCTCATCAGTGCTTCTACAGGCAGCAGAAAGACCATCTGTACCAAATTCACATTGCTCAAGCTATGGAACAAGAAGGGTAACTCAAAAGCAGTTTACATAGAGCCATATCAAGAGATGGTCAATCAGCATGTCATCACTGTCATAGAGTGGCATCATAAGTTGGGTGGCATACAGGGTGAAAAAAAAATCATGAGTTTGATTGGTGAGATGAGCACAAACCTGCTCTGTTAGGAAAGGTTGTTGTTGTGTACATACCAAACTAGATGAGTGTCCAAAAGTGCCAAGATCACTTTGGTTTGCTATTTAATGATTACCTCTCAATAGTGGGATGTTTTATCATACAGGTGATTGGCTTACTTATTGCAGACAAGATGTAGCTCATTAATGGGGAAGTTGGTCCAACATGTGAAGTGATCATTTCAAAGATACTGTTACGCTTGATCCTGAAGGGTCAAACATGGACTCAGCTAAGGACAGAGGATGAGGGGTGCTATCAGCAAACTGCTACAGTGAAATGAGTATGAGGGATGTAGCCTGCACTTGAGCAGGGTCGAGAGTTTGCCTAACTGACTGTTGGTGAGTGAATGAGAGATCTGCCTAACAGACAGCTGGCAGGGGACAAGGACAAGAGTCTGAGCTGAGCGCTCACTCAAGTGTAGAGTGAAGACATGAGGAGACGAAACTAGATGTATTGCTGAGTAGATCTAAGCTGAAGGAAGAACTACCTATGGGGCAGGTTTATATAGTACAAGGGAGTAAACAAGGAAATGACAGAGAAAGACAAAGGCATACAGAGAGTGGTAAGCATGTGAGTAAGACGACCAATAGAAGAAACAACTTGGTGAGTAATCAAGGAACTATGAGTCTGATATGAGAGAATCAGACGAGGAGAGTAAGTCCAAATGACAAAGTGAAGAATGGGCATAAATAAGTGGAAAATCATAACAAATGCAGTATGTCTCTGCACAAACTGAGATCAATACATGTATCATAGCCTGTGGTGTATCCCTTGCAAAGGCTCAAGACCTGTGAGAGTGGATAGGTGCACCCTCACATGCTATTTTCAACTTCTCACCAAGATATTCAAGTCAGTGAGGACAGTTTGTTCATTGCTCATGACTCATTCTGTCAGAGCCATTCAGCTCACGATCTCTTGACATGGACATCTATCTCCAAAGTTTTACTACCCTTCATTAATGATTACCATGTCCAAGCCTGCATACCTTGCCATCATGAATCACACTCTGATGAAGCCTGTCATTGTGTTTGTTTCATAGAGATGTGCCTCCAAAATCTATTCCCCATTGGTATGGTGGACAACTAAAATTCTCCCCAGTGCTTATTTTCACAATATATCCCCCTCACACTGCTAATCATGATGGTCAGCATTATCATGCACAGGCTCAGCATGTTCATGACAAGAAGGTACTCATACAATCATACTTAGTTTGTCCATATATATACCATTGTGTCAAAACTACATAGTATTGCACACCTCATTGTCTCATTACTGCACAGCATCTAAACTATATAGTATGTACATATTGTGCACATGCTAAATGCATTTTTGGGTCACACTACCAGGAGCCATCTGAAATGTGCATGTCACACACACATGACATGAGATCCTGTCTAAGGCTCCTATGATATCATAGAGCCCAGACAGCTAGCCAACTCTTAAGTCAAAAGTCATGACTAACCAAGCCAATGAGTCAACTGTATGCATTATGGTGCCACTTTCCATGGCTTGGCTAGACCAGGTACTTAGTTCTGGCTCAAGTCAACTATTAGTCAGAGTTGCAGCAACACTAAGTTTTGCTGCTTCAGAATCTTATATAAAAATGAGCTGAAGACATGAATTTTGTCTGCTAGCTCTAAGTCCTTTTATCCAAGGTTGTTTAGCTGAAGTCTTGAAATATTAGGACTCATCACTCTTTTCTAGAAAATATCACTTATCTCAGACCAAATTCAATGATCATGTTATTGAGAAATTGCCTGGGTTGTAACCTTGCAATATCAGCTCACATGATGAGAAGCACTTCTCTGCCAGAAGAAGGATATCCCAGAATGCTGCACAATAACAATTACAATCCTAATGTGTCATATAAAACATATGAAGCTTACACTTCATTGGGCACTAACTGACCCTGCCACAGAGTTGGTAGTAAGGTTGTCAACAATGTGGTAAACAAGGCAAGCCAGTCAACAAATCAATATGACCACACTCCCCTGTGCCTTTATGACTTCCTGGTAGGCCCTAAGCAGAAATGTGTTAGCAGGTGAGGACTTGATATATTCCCCCTCTGCACTCACCTCCTTGTTCATCCTGCAGGCATCCCTCCCTTGGACCATACCAAAGAAAGCTCCCTCCTCCCAAACTGGATGTTACAAGGTTGCTGGCATGGGCAGTGGTATATCCCTCACAATATTCAGAAGTGTCTCCCTGGAGTTGGAAGAAAAGCACTTGGGGGGAGAGTGTGCAATATGATTCATGCTTTTCTCCCCCTGATTTTCTGCAGAACATTCAGATGTCTTTCAAGCACAACCTCTCCCATGGTTTGACTCAAAGAAGTTATGCTCCTCCAAATCAATGCTGAAGTGCAAATTGGCTCCCCAACCAGGTAGCAAAAGGATTGCTGGAGTTGGAAGAGGTAACACAACATGATGAGAGCCATACTGATCAGTATTAGGAACAATTATGAGATCTGCAAACCCAGCATTGCTGAGTACAGAATTGTCACAACTTCTGGCATGAAGTGGCAAAATCACCTGAATGCTAGGCATAGGAACTTCAATAAAATGCACAAGCCAGAGATGATGTGGCATGGATGCACAGTCAAATAGCACAGGGGGCAAAATGTTGCACATAATCCTTTCTACACACACCATGTCATTGTCAAGTCTGCTCCACACTAGCCCAGAAGTCTGAGCCACTGCTGTAATTGGAGTGTCCATGCTACAGCAGCACCTGTAAGAGTGGAATAGCTATGTGAAGGTGAACATGAGTATCAAAGACTACAACTTCAAAGTTCTCCAAGCACTTCTATCAGACTCCAACTAGTCATGGTCAGTCATGGTCAGTCACCACATACTGGAGTTGGAAACCCCAGATGGAGTGCCAGGAGTTGGATCTAAATGGTATGTGAGGTATTTACCATTGCGCTCCTCTATTTCCTAACTTTACTTCAGTGCCGATCACTTCCAATGTCTCAGAATTGCAATCCCCTTTTCTGTCCTACTTACAGATTTTGGACTTCCCATTTTGGAGTTGGTTGGAGTTAGTGCTCACATCTCCACCCATTTTATATATTCTCATTTTGTTCTCAGAACTCCCCTCAGTCATTCCTGCTATATCTTAGGCAGCAGCTGAGATGAGTTAGCTTTGCTTTTACTGTTTAATATTGTTTACTGAGCAATGTAGTGGGCATCACTGCCCTTTTACTTAGTTTTTGATAATGAGCCACCTACCTCAAAACACTGGAGGCTTTCCCAACAGGACAGTGAATTATCCCCCACTGAGCCAGAGATTTACAGTTACCTTGGCTATGCACTGCCATGAGATAAAAGCATCAAAGGGGCATAGTGGTAGTTGCTTAAAGTGACATAGCACCCTTTGTTTGCCCATCATATGTGCTGCCAGGCAACTGTCACAACTCCAGGAGGGTAAAGTCTGACCATTAAGCACTGAAAGACAGCCCAAGGTTGATGCTGGGGTAAGGAAAGGCCACCCTGATCATGAAAACATTTACCACGATTGTTCCCAGTGAGATGCAGTTTATCATTCAAGATCTAAGAGCAACTGTCATGACTGTGACAACTCTGCTCTACTCTGCATGTATTCCGCTTACTTTGCTTCATACTTAGATAGTTTTCCTCTTCATTCTGACACTCTGTACTGTAGCTCTGACTCCGCTCTGATTGTGATGCTGGTTGTTCCTAGACTGGTAACTGGTTCCATTCTCTGTCTATACCACATTCTCACTTACAGTGACTTCCAAAATTGAGTCAATGTTTTGAGAATTTGGAGTATTTGCTATATAGCTCAGGAACAAGAACAAATAGAGCCAAAGTGTAAGTGAGTGGAAGTTAGTCTGCACTCTTAGCTATGTGTCAAGAGTAACATTATGTAATTTGAATAAGTATCCAAGGAGATATGTTTAATTCAATTTAGTGTGCCATTAACTCGATTGTGTAACTATCTATCAGATTTGTCAAAGTTTGATAGCAATCATATGTAACTCTTGATGGAAGTATGACAGATGGTTACCATAGTTACATTATCTTAGTAACCACTTCAGCTGACACTATTTAAGCACTGGTTTCATCTCTTATGCCTTTTAAATTTACAATGCACCCCATTCCCTCTTCTCAAAAAGAAAACATCCTTTCTCTGGCCTCTAATGGTCATTCTACTCAGAATATTGCTTCCAGACTAGGTTTCAGCCAGTCTACTGTCTCTAGGGTACTCAGGGATCTTCTTCCCAACATACCTACACCTCTCTCTGGCTGTCCCTTTAAGCTTTCAGCTACTTCACAATATGCTATCATTACTTAAATCACTACAGGCAGAGCTGCCAATGCTTTCCAGGTTACCCACCATATCAATTCCATCATCCCTAATCCAGCATCCTCACAAACAGTGAGAAGGGTTCTCAAAATTCATTCATTCAAGGCTGTGACAAAGAAGAAAAAATATAAGGAATAGGAAGAAGCACTTAGCCTTTGCCCTAAAGTACCAGGAATGGACTGTTGAGGACTGGAAAAGGGTTATTTGGTCAGATGAGACCAAAATAAACAGGATAGGGTCAGATGGAAGGGAATGAATATGGAAACAGGCAGGTGAGGGCCTTATTAGCAGAAAGGTTCAGAGAACAGTGAAATTTGGAGGAGGAAATATCATGGTATGGGAGTGTATGGGTTGGAAAGGTGTTGGGCACCTTGCAGAGGTTGAGGGGAGGATGGATGCCAATCACTATGTGGACATTTTGAAGGACAGCTTGCTTCCCAACTTGGAGGAATCTGAAATTTCTCTGGAGGATATTATCTTTTAACAGAACAATGACCCCAAACATACAGTGAGTGAAAAAACCCTTGCAATGTTTGACCATTTTGTACTAAGTGCGATGTAGCACTAGAGGGCGTGGGAATCCCGCTTAGCTTTGGTGGGCCGGAATGTGGTGCTGACTAACGGCTACAA
>JBBPMH010000256.1:0-39458 GCA_038090235.1 Pulveroboletus ravenelii | reverse complement strand
CGAGCGATGTGGGGGTGTGAACGATGTGGGGGTGCGAGCGATGTGGGGGTGCGAGCGATGTGGGGATGTGAACGATGTGGGGGTGCGAGCGATGTGGGGGTGCGAGCGATGTGGGGGTGTGAACGATGTGGGGGTGCGAACGATGTGGGAGTGCGAATGATGTGGGAGTGCAAGCAATGTGGGTGCGGGCGATGTGGGAGTGCGAACGACCTGGGTGCGAGCGATGCGGGGGTGCGAGCGATGCGGGGGTGCGAGCGATGTGGGAATGCGAGCGGTTGTGCAGGTGCGAGCAGCGCAGGGACACAGGTGGCGTGTGGATGCAGGCAGCGCGTGGATGCAAGCGATGCGCAGATACGAGCGGCGTGCTGGATGCGAGCAGCACCTGGGTGCAAGCAGTGCGGGGTGCAAGCAGCGCGGGTGCGAATGGTCTGCGGACGCGAGTGGTGCGCGAATACGAGGGGGGGGGGGGGGGGGGGAGAAGAAGGGAGCAGGGGGAGGAGCGGAGTGAGAGGGGACAAAGTTATGGAAAGCACAGCGCGCATGCTCCCATTCGCAGCCTTACCATGACCCCACTGGCCCACACATCACGCCACGCCACCCACACCACCTCCCACTTGCCCGCCAGCCCAGCCCATCCATCTCGCTTGTTTGTGCACCGGTCCGTTTATGCACTCACCTGTTCATGCACCGCCCACTCCCGCTTTTCCATAGATGCCCCCGCTCGGCCTCTGACAGCCATGAAACTGTCGGTAAACGTTGGCCAATCAACATCATCGGCCGTGCTCATCTTATTCGTGACGTGGCGATGGAGTCCCGGCACCTCACCAAGTCAGGAAAAAATGCTCCCGGGCGCGCAAGGCCTGGAAGACAAGGTCGAAGAGGGAAGAGACGTTATCCCAAAAGCCAGTCGCTTGAAATACCGCATGGTGAGGGATCAGGAGCTCTAGTAAGAGAAAAAACAGCCAGGTGGCTGCGTCGAGGTTGCTCACGTTCCTGCAGCTCTATTCGCCGTTCTGCAGACCCGTCCCCAATGACGGCGAAGTCGGCGTCGAGCTGTACAGCGCCGGGCTCGCCAAGTTAGCCATCACCCACCAAAGTACGTGGTCCACCGTGCCCTGCCTCTTTGCAGAACGCGTCATTCACACCTGGTTCCTATCTGTAGGACTTACTGATTCCGACCCCGCCTTGTCGTTTCTGTCAGACGTTACCTGTACGCCCCCCATTGACCTGTCTTCACAGGCCCAAAAAGGGGTGGATGCTGCCTATTTCGGTCGTACTTCAACGAGATGCGTCAATGGCGCGATTCTGATCCCTTCTTTGCGCAGAAGGAGGGGGTATTCAAGAGCAGTGGCGCCGCGATGTGCTGTGTGCGTGACATTGTTAAGTTACTTTGGCGTTCGCCATCTGAGAAAGAGATCGCAGCCACGGTGCGCAAGCTCGAACCCGAGAAAAGCCCCTGGTTCTTTTTCGGGAGATGGTTCAGGTGTGTCTTTGACAAACACATGCCTCTCTACTCATCTGCTGATGACTCGCGGTGCTCATGACGTGGGTGCCAGCCCTCCACACTGCCGCCCACACTCACCAAACCTGCGACTGAACGCCGCAGTGTGACCTAACCTGCGCTAGTGATGAACGACAAACCCCACTACCCCCCATCACCTCGGCCCCAGGGCCCGTGGCGCGGGCTCCGACCGGACGCGACCGTTGGTCGTCGAGCGTACCCCACGGTGCTCCTGCTCTAGCCGTTGATCCCCACTCCCATATCACCCCTGCCCCAGGGCCTGTGGCGAGGGCTCCGACCGGACGCGACCGTTGGTCGTCGAGCGCACGCGTCGAGCGATTTTCTGATGACCCGGAGCTCTGAATGGGCCTGCGTTTGATCACCGCTGGCACCCTCGAGTGCCGTTTTGAGCTACTTAGTCTCTTTTGTGCGTGCTGCTTTGAGCCACTTGATCTCCGCGCTGAGGTTCCCTCCAGCAGACTCTCCGTCTTTGTGTCTGCCCCGTGCTCAGCAATCAGCAATCGGCGAAAATTGCACTCACCCGCGACGCCGCCTTCATTCACTCATACGTCCTCATCCGCAGGCCTAGAAACGTATGCTTACACCCATACTTAAGCCTCGTGGACTGCCTTAATCATCTACCCCCGTCTGGAGAGCCACAGGGCTCGCGAGACAGTATTCGTGCTGAGGCAGCACATACCATATCCTCCGCATCTTACGGTGAGCATGAGCCGCCTCTATCTGTCACTCTCTTACCCCCCACGCCCTCTCCATCAGGTTTCAAGGCTGCACTTGCAAGCTTGCTTTGAGAAAACGCACTCCAGGCAATCATTTGTGCCCTGTCCAGCCCACAGGCTATCGCACTCATCTCCCTCAAATTCGCCCTCGTGCATGCCCTGCGTGCGCTTGCCAGTGCCATCATTGAAGTCACTGGTCCAGTTCTTGGTCCCATTTGAGCACACACTGCACAATTCAGATCTGAGGCAAAGATTGCGCTCAGCTATCTCTTCGAGGTGTGCTGTGGTCCCTGACATGCGTGGTGCATGTAGACAGACGCGTTCATTCCCCAGATCGATTGCTTAGATGTCATCCTACCTCTTTTAGCAGAACTCTCAACACAAACCTCAGTTTCCATCGCGCAGCTCATCGGAGCTGCTGTTCGCACGGAAGTTCACAGATATGCCGTCATCGAGTGGCTCCCTTGTTCGGAACCCCAGCGAGAAGTCAAAAGCAGGCGTGGTTGGGAGAGAGCCGGTGTGGTGCACGTCGCTACCAGACGGGGTGGGTGGGTCACCCGAGATTTAATTGCGATGATTCAGAGCAAGGATATCAAGGTATATTGGTTCACTCGCGCTCTGCCTGGGCGTTGATCGGATGTGGCACTTAGGCACAGGATGCTGCGTCATGTGCCGTTGCCGCTCTTGCCATGGAAAACCTACCCATCGCTGTCGCATTGACCAGGGTACCTGCCGATGGTAGTAAGCACATTCGGTCCATGCACTCGCTTGATAGTCATCTTGTATGCAGCTACACCTCCCCTTGTTCTGATTTTGTCCCTGACCAAAGACCGTGCCACGGATGTCTGACTTGCGGCACCAATTTGGTGAGTCCCATAAATCAGTGGCCATACCTTTTGCTCAAGGTTGTGGAAATAGGTGTTGCAAACATCAATCGTGCTCAAGCAAGCAGCCATGCAGATGCGGTGGACCCCACAGCTGCACTCACTGCCATCCAAGTTCTCAACTGCATCCTGGCTGTGCACTCCGAGTCTCCCAAAAACCAAATCAAAGCCTGCCACGCCCTTTGTTCGTACCGTTACTCTATTCATACAGCATGTCCTCAAAACGCTCCGGGCAGATTTGCTGGCCAGAGATGAAAGAGATATCTGTCAGGTGGTCCACGAGCGCAGAGCCCTAGCGAACGTGGCGGCGCCTGTCAAGTCCGTCACTCCCATCGACAGCCCTTCAGATTGGGACGTCGATGAATCCGAGAGCCGAGTTATCCTCCGAGAGGTCCGCGCGTGTTCTTCACCTCCGCTCCCGTCATTCATCTTCGTCCCCTTGAATCATTGCGCAGGCAGCCTTCATAGCGATGGCCTCCACTGCGCTCTTTGATAGCATCATCGGATAGGATCTAGCTGACAAAATCCAGTTGATACCTCTTGTCTGAGCATGTCTTACCCATAAAAGCGTCGGGGTCCGTGTAGCGGCTTGTCAGTGCATCCGGGCACTCAGTCGTGACACCGCAATGATGCGAACAAATCTCACTGATAGCGGACTTGGGCTGGCTTTGTACCAGGTGTTCAAGAAGCAAGACGAAGATCCTGGAGTCACGTATACTGCGCTAACTGTCGTGTGCAATCTCGTGAGTGACTTTTCGCCTCTGAGGCCGGTGAGTAGTGCATTGCGAACCTTGGAGAGTCCACTCAGGGAAATGGTTGGCAAGGTCATGCTCGCGGATGGCTTGCTTCCGAGGTTGATGGAACTTTCTAGAACTGGAGATCCAGGGATTCTGGTGAATGTCCTATGGGCGATGAAGAATCTGTTATGCACGAGCACCCTTTCCACGAAAGAGATAGCGTCTGGGACCCGACCTCGTGCGAGACCTGGACGCCCTCATCACACCAGGTAGCACAGAAATGCCGTCGTTCGCCGTTCGCAAGGAACTCCAAGAATGATGCGGCATTGACAGGAGACGCACCTATAACTACTCTCACAGCAAGGGCCTGCGCGTGGTGAAAGAAGACAAGCACGGCAATCCAAATATGGCGGCGGCGAAGGGTGACCATGGCCTTGCCATTCCCTTGGTAATCGTCTGTCTTTACACGAGATCACCCACTCACATGCAGCCTAGCCCAATCTTCGCCCTCCGACAAGCGCCTACCAACGCCTTTCGTTCACACCCCTCGTATCCTGTAGCAGTAGAAAGAAAGCTCTTCAGATCCTGCGGTGTAACGAAAGCAGAACCTGGTCGTCCAGGGAAGACCCCGTCGACAGATCCCAGGATCGTTCCATTACCTGCGAAACCACCACACCCACAGGCACTGGTGCCCTTGTTTCGGAACATTATCCGAACGTCATCATAGCACCTACATACATTTTTGTGAACCCTCTTCTCCCTCACATTCCACCCACCCCTGCAGTGGAAGAGGACGAGGACCGTGCCTTCAACTCGGTCGTAAATCCTCTAGAGTCGTTCTCGGTGAGACGCGCCGTCAGAGACGTCGCCTATGTTTATCGACACAAGCTGGTGTTTCAGCGAATGCAAGAGCTCGCCGAATACTCCGTCAAGTTAGCCCTCACAGACAATCCGCTGCTTTCGTGGAACGAGACCTCGCCCTGCTCTGCGAGCGGCAAGGGGTTGCTTCTTCCCCACGTGAAACCTCTCACTCGGAACGAAAGACATGCAGCGTATGAAACTCTGTCGGATAGTCTTGGACCCGCAAGTGGTATCCGGGAATATTAAGGCACTTACAGGAAATGCATGGAAGCACGCACGAAACTCTATTTCGAGGGGCTTGTGTCCAGCCCTTGCCACCACTCCCAGCAACCCGTCCCACTCTCGGATCAGAAGCTTCCTTTAGGAACGAACGAATTCGGGCACTGGCTCTCTGAGACTGGGCTCCTCAAACGCGAAGGTATAAATTGTTCGCCATGACTCCGCTATAGCCATCAAAACGCGAACGTGGCAAGACCACAGGACCCAGGTGGAATTGCTAATCAAGAATATTGGCAGAAAACTGACTGCTATTGGATACAAACACTGGATGAATTATTCTCGCCGCCAGGAGACAACGCTAATAGCAGTAACACCGTCATGGATTCACCCGTTCTCTACGCGCGAGGCGTTACCCGGATGGTCGCACACACCCAAGACGTCGCCAACAGGTGCGGCGCGGGGGACCAATTGCTGCTCTCGGTTATGTCCCGTCCAACTTCACCTGTTCTTCTGGACACGTCAGCCACCGTAATTCGACAAACTGGCGCGGCTCAATTCCACGAACTTCGGGCTTCTCAGGGCCACAGGAGGTCGAAGCAGGTAATCGTCCTCAGTGGCCGGAACATGTTCCACATGCTGTTCATCCAGGGCGAAGTGCTGCCCTGAGTGAAACACAACGCGGTCGTCATAATAACAATGCGTGGAGCTGCCTTCCGCCCTCTAGCCCACACAAACCTCAAATATGCGATCTGGATAGGATTTGGACAAGGCCGGTCACGTCCCGTGATACGAGAAAACGAACCCCGTCTGCTGCGGGTAGCATCTGACTGCGTTTCTGGCCACGGTGCATTTGGACTCCCATCTTTTTATCAGTAAGCACGAGCCGCCCGTTGCATTGTCGACATCAATACCGCGACATCCCTCTAAGGTACAGTAATTTTTTTCTTGTTTTCTCACCAACTGTGCATCCTTGTTTTTCTGTACCTTTAGTCGACAGTAGAAGATCATCACCCTAGAATACCTCATTGATACCGTATATCTATTATGAAACACGACTGGTGAACCGAACAGCAGGTTGATTATGTCTAGCTAGGTCACACTGACTAGCATGAATGAGAATTAAAATACAGGATGTCTATTGTAAGCGGGATTCTGTTGTGTGCTTTACATATGCTGTATCGACATGACTCCTTGAATAGCCATTCCTTATAGAAGAGTGACATGCTAGTACAAGCACGGCTTAATTAGCCTGTGGACATCACTGCCATTGTATCAGCAGTTTCACATACCCACACATCCCTTCTTCCACGGAACAAGATCCGCTGGTTGACTGATGTGCTTGACACAATGCCAACCCTTGTGCGAACTGGTGGTTTTCTGTCGCTATGACCAGATCCTCACATCAATTCAGATGGGCTCTCCCTGTCATAGCAAGGATCGAGAGCACCGTCGGCGGGTGGTCCCTTGAGCTGGTACCTAACAGTATCCGAGACAGGCTGACAGAGCAACGGGAGGGGTGACAGTGTTCGTAGTGGATGTGAACCGTGCGTGTTAGGCACCGGTGAACTGATTTCGTTCGCACTGGATGCGAGAGCAGCCAAGGGTATAGACGGTATAGGGCAGATCGGCTGCGGTTGCAGGATGGGTAGAGAATGGTCGGGTGCAGGTCGTGATGGGCATGATGACGGAGCAGAAGATACGTAATCGTACAGCGATGGTGTGGTCGGTAAGAACGAAGATGTCAAAGATGAGTAACTGCAATGGGTATGCATGTGTTGCGAAGGGTATGATGCATCCGGAACGGGGGGAGAATGTGTTGCGAGTCCGTTCTCTCAATCCATCGTAGGTGAGACCGGCGTGAAGCATCTGGATAACCTGGAGCGGAGGTAGACAACCTTCGGTCGGCCGGAGCAGACACGCTCAGGCCGGCGTCATATGAGGGTGACGGTGCGTCACCCAATGCGCCCTCCAACGCGGGGGTGAGCTGGATAACATGTGGCACCGATGCACTGTACAGCGGTGAGGGCTTTCCGTCCATCCCTTCCATTTCGTCCGCAAAGTCGGAGTCGATGCAATCTTCGTCATCGTAATTGAATTCGTCCAAGTCCATGGTTTGGCACTCCACCTCACCCACATCGTGTTGTACAAACGGAGACGATGGCGTCAGGATGGAATGTGACGAGATGGAGGATGGTGTGTCGATGTCTCACACGCAAATGGGTTGGGGGTGAATGGTCACCTTTAGATGGATGGCAGTCTCAGGAAGTGGTCGAGGAGGGATGGGATAAAATGTCGGCCAAGAGCTAGGGACAGCAGCCACCCGAATAGTAGTGCTTGTAGCCCGAGTAGACTAGGGGAGGAGGCTCCCAGATGCATGGAGGTGAGGGTGCATGGTGTTTCTTGGTGAATGATGCGACTCGGATGGCGAACATATGTGGGGCTGCAAGGCCACCCATCGGGCGGTTGATTTATCGTCCACGGGGTAAGAGTAGTCGGCAGTGGAGATCATAACGTCCGAATCGGATGGTGGCCCAGAGGAAGCCAACTAACCGATGGGTAAGAAGGAGAGGTAAGAAGATGAGGTATCAGGGATGACAGAGGTTGGAGGACGCGTACATCTATACCCATGCGTCTCTGACGTTGGCAATTGATCGGATGGCCTCGAGAGTGCGTGACCTTAACTTAGAGCTGTGCTCGGGCTTCCATTTATTAAACGGCCGTGATGGGTCCGAGGTGGGAGTTCAGGGAGAATGGGGCGAGATGGGCCTTATGAAACACGTTTTAACTACAGCGAGTCTGCCACACGGGATGAAGAATGGACAAATTTCGAATCTGAAGGAGATCCCCGCATTGAGTCGAATGCCATGGCCATATCTGGTAAATCGGCTAAATAGCTGGTCGAAGATGGGGCAGTGCCAGAAGGGGTCCTGCGAATCGGGATAGGTTTACGATGGGCACTGGTGGGGGAAGGATGCAGCTGGAGCATGTGCTGACAGTGCCATGAAACCTGGACTGACTGACACGGTGTTGTATCACTTCATGATAGATCCATCCCCGCGTGTAGACTATCACCATCTTCATGGCCGGAGACCGTGACGAGGCCATGAGGCGTGTGACGGACCTCGTAGAGCCTGTACAGAAGCCGACAAATCATTGTGTCATGCAGTTCAGGCATGTATTCCAGCGTAAACGCCACATGAACACTGACAATCGTTTACAGGCGCAAATGCAATTTCTCGTTGGGAAGACCACCAAGGATGAACAGGACTATGAGCAAGCATTACAATCATTTGCTCGTGCAGGCGCTTCTGCATCTTTCTCTAACCCTCCAGAACTCGAGACTATATCATTGGTAGGTTTCTCACTTGAACGTAGATCAAATGATCACACTTATTACCAGGTATTCGGATGGAATTTCAATTTGCTGCTACTTTCCATCCACCAGCAGACGTGTGAAGCGCTGTACGTGGCCCTCTGAATCAGTGAAGCGGCAGAATCATCATGAGCCAGGTTTGACGAGTTTGGAACGGGGATGAAGGCCAGTGCAGAGCTGAGCAGTTGGCTTGAGAGTGCGTTCCTCATCAACTGTCGCACCAATTTATTTGCGAAACCTTGGCGTTATAGATTTTTACACGCGGATGCGTTGAGGCATTGGAGGCCACAGCCGACACAGCCGTGGCCTCCGGCAAGTATAGTGAAGCCATCGCACATTATTCGACGGGATCGTCCCTAGGCCCTCTATCGGATAGCCTCAACAAGACCATCGAGTCTCTTTGTGAGTGCATCAGTCATCATTGTGACGCACGCTTCATATATTCCTATGCATTAGACAGCAAAATTGCCCGTGTGGAGCAGCAACTCTTCACTCAGCAAGTGCATGAGCTGAAAGATCAACGTCCTCTTGAGAGGCTGTGGTAAGCACCACACCCCACCCGTCACCAACGCATTCATGACCGGGGCTAGGTCCTCTCTCAACCCACTCCGTCATACCTGTTCCGAGGCCAATCGAGATGGGCCATCTGCGACAAACGACGCCAGAGTGAACATGCATGGAACTGCGCATAGTAGCAGCCCAAGTAGCAGATCATCTAGACCAGCTGGTTCGTCCGTCGCGATGAGCAGGGGTGCGTTGAGGCGGCGGAGGCTCAGCGCTGTGTGCATTTGGTTGCGGCAGGACGGCTTTGGGGAAAAAGTGGCAGGAAGAGGAGGTGGGGGATGAGGTGTTCGCAGACTGGGTATGATCAATATCTCGAGTGGCTCTCACACCTACCCCGTCGTCCCCGCCATCTCCATTTGTTGCCATAATCTCTTCCATCCTTGTGAAAACACTCTTTTCAAGCCCAATGTTGCCTGTGTGTCCAGTCCTAGCACATCATGCACCAGCTTCCACCAAACGAGCCTCACGTTCGCACATGCCCCCTCTTGAAATTGACCACCCCTTACACACACATGCGCATCTACATATATTTCCCCAAGTACCTTCCTGATCCTCTCAGAAGCGAGTGTCAATGCCGCGTTTGCAAACACCATGTGGCGTCTCACCTCTTCCTGTGCCTGCCAGTTCTCGGCTTTTCGGAGTTGGAGTCATGAGGAAACAGGGAGCATTCTGGGCTGGATAAGCCTCTAGAGCGCGGAAGTGAGTGTGTCGCTGGGGATGGTGTGGAGGAACTTGACGCCCTCCCGTGCAGGCACAGGCGCGTATCCATGAACTGGTACTCATATGGCTTGGTGTCTGGGAGGAAGAGCATATTGTTGGGTCCAACGCCCAACCATTCCTATAGCTATGCCGCGGTCCCGTTCGAAGCATGGACGAGTGCCTGCTGGGCCCTGATTAATCAGCGCTCAGGAATCATAGAAAAGCGTTGTTAAAAACATTACGTTGTTTCTACTGCTTGACAGATGTTGGATTGGGCGACGCGGAGAGTGAAGTGCAGTGCAAAAATGGTGTGCGCAGTGTCAGATCAACCACGAGATGCCCTAGAAACCGCGCAGATCAGTGCGACAATGAAATGAATGCATTGTGCCCATTAAAGCCCGAGGAGGTTGAGTAGGCCGCCAGCAGCCGCTCGGACCTGCCAAGCCGGATTTTCAATGCGAAAATGGCACAATCTACATTGATATGAATGTGATCCAAAATGGAGCGGATGGCGCAATGAGTGGCATGCGCTGCAACTCAAAACGAGCTGGCAGGAGACTGCTAGCTGGATGCGCAGCAACTCGGTGTGACGGCGAAAGCGCACAACAGACGACATACCTGAGCTATCTACACCATCTCCCAAGTACCACGGAAGGCCCATCGAGCCTGCCAATCCACCGCGCCACCGAGGACGACTGAAACCACAAGCTAAAGAAGTTGGCTACACCCATGTGAATTATTGTACATATTAGGTCAGGCGGCCACAGCCTGGTCACTTCGGGCACATAGGGCACATCATGCATGGTGTATTGAGGGCGTCAATGAGGCAGAAAGAGGACGAGAATGGTAGCAATCCACCAGACACAAAACCAAAGTGCGAGGTTGAGCCGCAAGTTGACTCAGCTCCGCGTTTGGGCACCACTCAGGCGTTGGCCGCGCCGCCGCAGACTGGACCCTTTGTGTGCGCAGCTGCTACATACACACCATCATCCATTCATAATTGGCTGCCTCGGCTGGTAGCTCGGTTATGAGCCTTTCTCTGTGCATTAGTTCAACCTGCATGCCAGACTCCACACAGCCGAGTTAACATCCTAGCAAAGCATCGGCTGAGCTAACGCAAGAGGATGGCTCATAACCGAGTTATACCAGCCGAGACAAGAGCTTCATAGCCGATTGCAGCCGAGTTAACACCTCGCAGGTGCACAAGAACCTCATCAAGCAAGGTAATTAGGTTAGATCACGATGCTTAGTTGCTTCAACATTTCCCCTGACTAGTGCAACTATGCAGCCATTCTTGGCTCTGCGCCCTCTCGAACTTTAGATCTGATGATGATGGCATCTACCGTCACCTGGAGCTAAGTTCAGACATCTTTTGAATGTTAAACTCTATTCAAAGTATGGGATTGTCATTTTGTTTACAATTAAAATCTGTCCTAAATCCCAATAAATCTGTTGTGTGATGCGGTGGCACATACAATAGCGCACGAGTCGTGGCGGGTCTTGTTTTCTCAACGTCGTCGGTGCACAACTTGTTGGGGTTGGTGATTCTAGCCGAGCTGTGCGGATTTTGTTGTTTTTCGATGCGATTTTTTCGACTTGCTGGGGACGATCGTGCGTATTTTCTCTCTGCGGGATATTGTTGACACCATTTGGTAGATTCTTCCGGCAACCGTCATTTATGTGAGTGGGCTACTACGGGACGCATGAGAGATGCTGACGCTGTTTTCATAGCCTGTGTGCCTGATTGTTGCAGTTGCCACAGGCAGTATTTCTTTGCCGTTGATATCAATCATCATGTTGAGCGTGACGTACAGGCTGCAGGTACGTTTGCCACTCGGTGGGGTGTTTGGCAGGAGGGACTGAGTGCGCTATCATAGGCGCTGATCTTCATTATCAAACGAGATTTTATGCTCATGGGATGGATGGTCGTTTACCTCCTTTCGTGCGCCGCCCTCTATTTGTCTCATCTTTACTTGGATGACTGATGCTGTTAGGTAAAGATATCCTGTGTACAACTTCTTCCTGCCAATCTATTCCTTCTGGTGCATGGACGACTTCTCGTGGGGGAACACATGTATTGTGATTGGTGATGAAGGGAGCAAGAAAGCGGTAATAAATGAGGACGAGCAGTTTGATGAGTCCATGATCCGCTCAAGAAGTTCAGCGGTGAGTAGTCCATGAAGTTTGCCTGTGCCTCTGCTCATGTTCATATACAGAGGATGAGGTAGAAACTCGGGAGGGTGCTTCGCGTCACTCAGACGATACAGGCATCAGCAAGGTTCGCTCGCAGCCGCGGTTCGTGCCATCTCGACAGGGCTCGTCACATCCGTCGAACGGGGGTGATTACTACCGGGGCATGAATGCCGTGAACAACTCGACGGTTAATTTCCGAGGGACAGCTTCGCATCATAGTCATACTGGTTCTCGACAAGATTCTATGTATGAAGGCTGCCAACCGACGATGTCCCAGTATGCATTGCCTCCTATGCTGTTTTCACCACTTGCACCAAGACCTGGAAGTGCGGCAGGTTCCGAGTACAGAGGGACGGTGGGGATGATGGGACCGCTTGGGTATCAGCACACAGGAAGCGTGTACAGGATGATGGATCCGCGTGCGACGATGATGGGCAAGGGAGGTATGAACATGAACATGTTCACAGGGCATGGGTCGCAGACGGGTAGATTTGGGGTGCCATCGCCTGGTTTGGTCTGTGGAGACCCACGAATGTCTGCATTTTCGATGGCAACGACCGTGAATGTGCTCGCGGGGTCGAGTCTGAACGTGAATCCGACTGACGAGGATATCTTCAATGCGTTGAGGGGCTATCTAAGCACGCAGGATCTGATGATGGTGAGTCCCAGTCCATTATTATGGCCGCTTGCCGTGCGTCACGTCCAGCATGCACTTACAGTCATTATATCTTTCATTTTGGAAAGACTTTTGCGTTTTTGGATCATCTCTTCATTTCTTTCATCACCAGCATGCTGTTGTGCATTTGGAGAGGGCCGACACCTCCGCGTCGTTTGCTTCGACTGGACCTGCTACATTTACAAACATTTTTGCGAAATGCTCAATCCACCTAACAATGGGACCCAGGGCTTTGTTGTCGTCTTGCCACCCGGTGTGATCGCTTTGCCGCCGTTGCACACCCTGCACTCCCCGAACGCTACACCCACACTTCACCCCCTCCTTCCCCCTCATCATGATCCGGTCCCATTCCCACACATTCAACTATCAACGTCAAATTTCCCACTCCGAAATCCTGGCAGTCCTATGTCTCTGAACTCCACAACCATCTCATCAACCCATTTGCTGAGTTCTCGGCCAGGTGTCCCTGCATTGTCGACTGGCAGATCAGAAACTACCCTCCAGGCCCCGTCTACCGGAAAATGCGCTCCCTCACCTGACGTACTACCAGGGACCGTTGATAACAACCAAGTCCATTGTGTCTGGTCCGTATCGACCGAACCACCTTACCATCAGGGACCCTGCAAGTGGATTGGCTGCGCTGGAGAAAGCTTTCAAAGAAATTGAGCCGAGCGGCGGCAGCCTCGACCTTGAGAGTCTTTCTGTTTTTATCGGCTGGTGGGATGACGAGATCCTCTATGCCGTCCTCCACTATTTCCGTCGCCTAAGGCGACTTGAGATCATGTGCAAAGAAGGGGATCCAACCGAAGTGCGTTCCTTTCATCTTGATGAATCACAGTGCTCAGGGACCCGTTACACGGGCAATAGTGTTGGGCATGGGCGCCCATTTCTTTGGATTGATGCCCCTCTTGTGGTCTGTCCGTGTGTTCAAAGTCATACCCCCTGGCGTCGACAGCGCCGGTACGATCGCGGAAAGCCTCAGCGCATGTGGGTATTCACATGGGTCGATCCAGCTTGCACTTGGAGAGCTCATTGGGGTCAATGGCCCTGAGCAGGGTGAAATGGACGGTGCTGAATTAGAAGAAGCCCGATTGGGTGCGTCACCATCGTTGTCATCAGCATTAGCATCAGAATCATCGCGTGTGAGGTGGACAGCAAGTCCGGAAGAACCGGAAGAGGTCATTTCGAGAAGGAGCACATTCACACGTGGAATCGGTACTGCCTGGCATTGCGAGAGGTTCAGCTCAAGGCGGGGTATGTACGGCGGAGAGCGGGCCCAGACGATGTCTGGACACAGCGGATAACTAAGGTGAACCGCGTGCGGGATGCGGGGTTCGAGGAGGCATGATGGGGAGGGGACAATTAGTATATTCGTCGACTGAAGTGCTTGTATGTGTTCTGTAGTCCCGTTCTGTATACCATTCAGGGTTACCCAAATTTGTATGTGACCAATTCCCTAGCTTGCGCTAGTCGCCTATTGTACACCGCATAACGGGTCATTCGTACACTGCGCATCAAAGCTAATCACACAACGAACACCGTAATGCCATGGAATGCAAAAACTGAGAGCTCAGACACTGCCAGTTTTATTGTGAACAGTGTCTACGGAATCGGTGTGTCAAACATGCCTCGATCAGGGTACTCACTAACTCTTCTCTGGAGCAGTCTACGTGACTTGCAGACACAGCGCTCTGGAAAAAATAGCAATGAGTAAGTCGCCAATGCTTCTGGGGTGTTGAAGGGGATCGAATCATCTTTGGTGCATTGGAGGCGAGCACTTAGTAGCTAAGACAGGAAAGCAGTGCGTGTTGCCTCCACTACCCTGTGCATTCCCCACTGACATCCCATGCCTTAGTACTTTTACAACGACGTGTTTCGCTACTCTCCCAACAAGGTCTGTCTTTCAACAAACACGTGTTTATGTTGCATCAAATGATTGTGTCCCCACAGGACGAGTGGCGAAAATTCGTCTCCCGAACCTGTCCCGGTCCCTGTTCTGCACACAGCGTCGTCGCGCCTCCTGCTGGGGGCAGAAAACTCCATCTCTTTGGTGCGGTATCTATCATTCTGAAAACATAAACGTTTGTCCATGCCGATTGCGCTCACTGGGATGCTATAGGTGGTGAATTTTCATCTTTGTATCAAAACAATCACTATCGCGGCTTTTGGGCTTTTGGTATTCCAACACGTTCCTGGGAAAGACTAGAAACAAAGGTGCGACCGAGCGCACACTCGGGTCATTGGTGGGGTGGGGTTTGTACACCATGCACGTTGTGTTGCTAACATGCGACTTCGAACGTAAATAGGATGACCATGTGGAGGCACCTCGTCGTCTTGTTTGGCGGATTCTACAACCCTGGATATCGAAGTCGGTACGTGACATGCTGTTTACAATTCCAGCTTACCTTCCGCGGGGACGTCCGCAACAGCACAGTGCCTCAACAATATGTGGATATTTGATACAGATGGAACGGAAAACTTCGTACGTGCTCTCGTAGATTCCAGTCCTGACACCGCTGAAAATGGCTTCACTAGTCCTCGCAGCGGTTTCTCCTTTTTGCCTGCGCCAGACGGCATCGCTCTACATGGTCCATTAGTTTCGTCATGCTCTCCACTGACACAAACTTGTGATATGGAATTAACGTGCATTCTACTCCGACAAGTGGTTACCGTAAGGAATATAGCAAGGGGAAACGTCCTGTCGGCATTATCCCCGATGACACCTGGTTTCTCAAGTAGGTCTCGATTCACGCACACAGACATGTATGCGGACTTTCCAACAGCGGATCCAGGATGTCCTTCGATCCATCCCTTCCGACCCTGCTGACATCGAAATGGGAAAAAATCAAGACTGTATTGTTGACGCACACGCCGTCACCCCGGGTGGGGTGTACGATGGCGCTCTGGTCAGCCATGGGGATGGGGTGACGTTTGGAAGGGTGACGGACGAGGATGGGGGCGAAGAAGGGCTAGAAAGTGTGTCCTGGAATGACTTGTCAGTGGTTTTTGAGGTACACATGAATGTGGAACTGATGTGCTTTTTGAATGGAAGGTATGGATGCCGTGCAATGGGCCCCAATGCATCTCAAACAACCCAAGAAGAGAGGTGGGAAGAAGAGGCAGGTGAAGGGCAACGAAACGGTTCCGTCCACACAAGATGTTGGTGACCATGACGAGGAAGCTGGAGAGGATGGGGAAGAGACACAGGCAAGTCTAGGATCGCACATATATGCCCAATTACGCTGCAGACTAGGTCTCCGGTGACAGCACGACTCATTCCGGAATCCAAGTATAAGTATAACGATGAAGTTGATCCTGATGACCCGAACTTGACGAAACCCATGCCGTGGTGCAATGCCATGCTCGCGGTGCTTCACAATACACTATATACGTGCGTATCACCTTTCCCATCCCCACCGTTATATGAAGTATTGTCTAGTTATGGCGGCATCTTCGAACTTGGCGCACGCGAGTATACGGTAGACGATTTTTATGCACGTCGCCGACTCCATCAAGCACCCATCCACCACATACCCCCCCGACATAGTCGACAACATCACCTCGATCTACAATCGGATCTGCGGCAACCAGAAACCCACCCAAACCCCCCCCCACCAACCGCCACCAACGCCAATCAGGAAATCGTCTCAATACTCACAAAACTCACTCGTGACGTTGAGGAACTCAAGCAATCGACCACCCCACCATCGACGAAACCGCACCCGTCCAAGAACGCAAGGGACTCGTACGCTACTGGCCCAACCTACAAACCCAAGCCCAAGCCCGCGACGACCGAACGCACTCCGTCTCCCATAGACAATCGGAAAGGGAACAACCCCATGACTCGGCACCATCCAGCATGACTCGTCATCCTGCCCATGTCCCCACCTCCCCACGAACAGAGAACATCGGGAAAGGAAGCAGTGGACGCTATCAATCACGCCCAAAAACTGCCGTAGAGGTGAAATCGAATGAAAGCGGTGGAGAGCCTCGCTTCTCGTGCCAGATACGGTCACTTCCACGTGCATTGTGCTCCTGGAGCAAGCCCAGCCAGAGCCACTGAGCCAGACCCCGCCGACCACCCATCCCATCCCATGCTCATCTCCACCAAGATGCTGTTACATGTACCACATCCGACTGTCTGTCATGGAAGAGCACTCACCAGCTTATGCTGGCCTGCGGCCATTCTCGAGGGTCCCTAGTTCGTGGCATGCATTCTCAGCAATTCGCTAGACCTGCGTAGGCGTGCACTGCTCCGCCTTAGTATGTACATAGCCCTTTACCACCGTTTACTTGTGCTTATTTCATGACAGCCTATCGAGCGGTAATTTGACATATTGTGCACTTACGCGACCTCAATGCCTGACTGACCACGCCTGGCTGACAGTGTAGATGTGTGCCTGTTAGCGAACAGTGACAGGAGAGCGGAGTTATTTCCCGGATTTATATGCGAGGGCTCATCACCGCCATGGCGTAAACTACTGCTGTACCTGTCCCCGACCGTCAGGACCAAGGTGATTCCCATGGCAAACAGTGTCCCCCTCAGCCGAGGGTGGCAGGCCCAGTGCGTCTTTTCTGGTGATCTTGCGTCGTCTCGGTTGCTCATGTCCTTTCAGATGCAACAGATGGACGAGCCATCTCAACCTTGTGCTGTGGGAGTCAATGTAGAGGTATGCATGATTCCGATTCTGAACACGTAGCTTTATCGGTCAGAAGCCCTGGGCAATGAGTTCTCTGTCCTCACGTGCGTGCTTGCATGGCGGCTCTTCCAAGGTTTGTCTTTCTTCATCATACACTTTACGTTCGTGACTTTTGGAGACGCTTGATGATGGATCCTTCGTCAGCAATTTGGAAAGTGTGCGCAGACCTCAGCTGTGCAGAGAATATAAAAGGAAAAGTGCCGTACAAGCGTGCTCCGGTCCAATCAGAGTGCTCGGTAAGCCTCATGTAGGCCTTCTAAGAGTCGTCGAAGCGTAACGTTACTCCTCTGCTTTGCAGATGTTCTTCACCCTGCCCTCGACCATAGCATGGACCCTCTATCACGTTGGCGCCATCATACCCTGACCCAACGGCGGCAGATTTGGAGAGGCATTCATCCCTCAACCAACACCGACCATTGAACAACAGGGGGGTGCGACGTCCGAACCGCATGTGGTTCCCACAAAGGAGCTCGCAGCCCCGCCCCTTCTGCTGCAAGCAAGACAGAGCAATTTTTGCTGACGGCAGCGGATCAGGAGTCTGGCTCGAGAGACGAACGATTAAACCGCGTCATTAAAAGCAAGTATGAGGCAGGTCTATTGAAGCCATATGACTGCGTCAAGGGCTACACTCGCTTTGCAAGGTGGATGGACTGCAAGTGGATTGTCGTCCTTTCGTTTGCAATGGGGGTCACCTTTAGTGAGCCAACCTTGGTGTATCCCAGCAGCCGAAGCAGCAAATACTGCAGCCCTCATCTGTTCTCTGACTAAGTTCAGAGTAAGTAAAACGAACTGAGATGAGCTTCATCCTCTTACGTCCCTTTGCACAGGCTGTCGCTCAGTCTCTCTGGGATATCGTCAGTGATCGTTGTCTCGCCCTATCCAGCTGCATTTTCTGCAGGACTTGGTCTTTATGAGCAGCCGTTTGAGCAGCCGTTGCTTGATCGCAGCTGTGTGTTCTTAGCCCTGGGTGTGTCTGCCCACCTCCGGCATTGAACGGGCGAGATACACGGGGGAAACCACGAATTCACTGAGTTGGTCGGTGTTGACTGGTGTATGATGCGTGATGTGAGTTCTTACCATCTTGGTCACCATGTTTCTCTCAGATGAGTGGCAGGGCCGCCTTTGTATGCGCGAGCTGGTGGCAGAAGAGTCTGCTGTCAACTACTGGTGCGTCACCATCAACATCACGCTGGACAGGCGTCTTACTCATGCCCATCAAACCCGCGACTGAACGTCGCGGCGTAACCTAACCCGCACCAGTGATGAGCGAACGACAAACCCCACTCCCCCCATCACTCCAGCCCCAGGGCCCGTGGCGCGGGCTCCGACCGGACGCGACCGTTGGTTGTTGAGCGTACCCCACGGTGCTCCTGCTCCAGCGATCGACCCCTACCCGAACTCACCCCATCTACCCAGCAACGCCGCCAGCATGAGCGAGGGGGATGTCGTCGAGGCAGGGGGCTGCGCTGCTCATGACTCGGAGCGCAGTCTGTGACTCGCCAAGTGGCGTCCTTGGGACGCGTGCACGCGTGGCTCGCCGACAGCCAGCGATCGCCTGCGCCGCTGGTCGTGCCTGTGAGCACGTTCGGCACACACCTGCTTCATTGAGGAGCAGCCGACCGCCTTTTTCATGCACGCCGTGGTGGACCGCATCGACAGGCCAGTTTTGGCCCCCACGCCTGCCAATGGCCCCAGTGCATGCGATCCAGCGCGGGTGACGCGCCAGACGCGCCTGGAGCACAATCTGCATCAAAATGGGGCCGTTTTCCGCCGAGGGAATGAACCGCGGCGCCTCCGATGGCATCCGATGCTCATCTGCAAGCCACTAGTTACCCATTCGTTGGGAACACCTGCGCCGTCGTCTCACGGAAAAATAACTCAGCGATGGACTCTGCCGTGAATGCAGTGCTCTGCATCACTTCATCACTAGGCCTCTGTAGCGTGCTTGTGATCTCAGTGCCAGAAAGCACATCAGCCCTACTGAGGAAACTCCCCGCGCCCTTGGGCCCCGAGACCCGATCCTCCAGGTGCGTTAGGAGGTGATCGAGCTCATTCTTCAGCACTGACGACTCCCCTCCTTGCTTTGAATGTCCAGATGCTGCTTGAGCTCAGCAGTGGTCCAGTTCAAATCCTTCACACCGGAGAGCTCACGGCGAAGAGCATCGATCTCATGGCGGCCTGCATCCATCCAGCTCAGGAGGCCCCTTTGGCAGCCTCACCTCCCCCCACGAATGCCAAGAAGCCCCCAACCACCTTCGTCCGCTGACCGGACCGTTCTGTGAACTCATTGGATCTTCGTCCATTGCGACACGACCCCATTCCCTTTTGCAGACTTCGAAGAAAGGAGCGAGCACGTGAGGGATGCTGCGTGCCTTCTCTGTCGATCACGTTCGCCCATGCTCACTTCGTCTGGCGCACTCGGCCGCGAGCACTTCTTTGGGTGCTCCTCCCGTTCGGTCCTGTGTTGATGCGGATACATCCCCGACAGGTGTTGACAGGCTGGCAGACAGCAGGTGCGTGAGAAGAGACCGAAACGCGCCAGTTTCTTCTGCGCTGGTGTGATTAACAGCATTAGAGACTTTGGCCGACCTCTTCTGCCGCAGCCACACGCGGCCACACCAACAACATGCCCCTCCACCGAGGTTCAGCAGAGGCTTGCTCTATCCCCCCCCGACCTCACCCCGTCCAAGTTCTGCCCCGCCCTTTTAGCGTTCACTGGTGCCATCACCACTGAAAACATCTCGGGCAGAATTTGCGTTCGGTTGAAGTGGGTTCGTGTGCTGGTGCATCCAGTTCAGCGCGCCTGGCTGGAGCACGGTGGGCAGAGAGGACTGGTGTGCCTGCATGGCCAATAATAAAATCGCATGATTCACGCAATCCACACACGCACATCCCTCCCCCTGTTCACACCAAAGTTGCTGAGCAATTTTGATGCGGCGCCACTCCCGATGTCCCACTCATACATGCATGGCATCTTCTGCAGCCCCTCCGCAAATGTCGCGTCGATTGCTCAACTCAGGCATGCTCCGCTTTCCAAGCGATGCGAGTTGAGGACGTTGCGTCAGGCGATCGGAGTCTCAGACAAGATACCGAGCTTAGACGACTCCCATGACGGCAATCCAGACTGGTCCACGGAGGTCCTGACTTGGCTAAGCGAGGACAAGTAAAGAACCAAGGGAGAGGTATGTCGTCACTGTCTATTTTCTGTTGTTCTTTGCAGCTTATTTGCACTGCGACAGCCCCTTCATTCTCACTGGCGCAACCCCGGTTTACCTTCTAGTTTCTGGCTTCAAAATGGGTGATCCCCGCCTCAACCGCCATTCCTGGAGCTGTGTCACTTCTTTGCTCTCACGACCCTCCCAGGCACGATTCTTGGCGATCCGCCGACGCTTTACGAAATCTTGTGTGGCACTGAGATCGCGCGCTGAACTAACCCATCGGGCGGTCTTTCTGCGGCTCAGTGTGGAATGCGACCGTGAAACCTTAGGGTTGCTTGGCATTCGAGCGATATTGGTCTGGACGGGGCTAGCTATAAGAGATGGAGAGGCTGGTGCGCACAGCTTGACTGAGCGTCTCACCTACTCTTGCCATGTCCTTTCCTTGTTCTGACTGCGAACAGACATTCAAAAATACTGCCGCTCGTAGCCATCATCGCTGGAGTCTGCACTCCAACATTCCCCCAGTCACTGTCGGCGGCAAGGAATACGTCGTCGAAAGGGAGGGTGACAGGTTGTGCTGCCCCATCGATCAGTGCAGGCGTTTCTATACAAGCAGGGAGGCATTCACGAAACATGTGAAGGCGGCACACGGAGTCATGAGCGAGTCATCAGTGCCATCATCATCGCCGACGGGTTCATCCCAATACAACACCTGCAGCCAGCAGCTTTCTTTCACATCATCCAGGAGTAAGGCTCATACTTCTTCTGCATTCGTTCTATACCCAATCATTCATTCATCTCCAGAGAGTAAGATGACAGACGCCTCTGGGCGAGATTGTGGTGACAGCAAGGCTCCACTACCTACGGCGTCCAGTGTCACACCTGAGGGCATGCCACAGGTTCCTCTTGACCTGCCAGAAAGTGGTGAGTGCGCATTTTTTGACAGGATAAATGAATTTTGATTGGCGTCCTTTTCAATAGCCCCCACCCTCCAAGGCAACAGCACCACAGCTGCAGAGGTGCAAGCGCCTGCTGCTGGCTGCTCAATGCCCAAGCAGGTGGATGGTGAGTGTGGCCCTGTTTCTTGAAACCGACACGGGGCCTGATACTAAGCGCTCTCCGTCTCTCAGGAAATTGGCTGGCAGAGGAATCGCCTGCAGGCACTTCTGGTGCGGTTAGTGAGGGGTTTGTGCTTTCTTCTGGCCCAGCGGACGCAGGTGAGAAATCCCAATAGTTTGTGGAAGGAGCAGCTGAAGTGCAACCACACCTAGGGTTTCCTCGCCCAGAGGGCCCTATCCACAGGTCTGAGGTAGCAGAGGGGTCTATTGAGGGTGAGGAGAGCATGGGGAGCAAGGGTGAGCTTATTGAGCACACATTCGCCTGGTTGGAGCATTGACACCAGCCCTGCGAAGGCAAACGAAGGGTTATCAAACTCCTTCCTGAAGAGAACAATGTGATGTGTGGGGAGATCCTCGATCAGCTTGGTTTATGCATGCACACAAAGTTGCTGGTGCTCATCTGCCAGCAGTGTAAGGCTGGTATTTGCTCGGAAGCAGCGCTGGGCCATGTGAAGAACCAGCACGGTGTTACCGCGAGCAGAAAAGAGAAGGAGGCATTTACAGTATTCTGCAAGGAGCACGGAGTTTGTGAACGGCCTGAGCAAGCACCTATTCCCCAGGCAGGCGGGCCCCCAGTAAGAGGGATCGCTGCTCCTGCACCAGGATACAGCTGCAGGGCAGATCCGCTCAACTGCAGATACAGCGTTCGCGATTTCCAAACGTTGCTAAGGCATGCCAGGATGCAGCACGGCCAAGGACTGGCGCACAACACGGATCGTGACGGAACGATGGTCCAAACCATCTTTCAAGGAGTAGGCCGGCAGTATTTCGAGGTGGACGTCAACGCAACTGCAGAGAGTGACCTTGACGTGCGAGACTACCTCCGCCTCCAGTTCTTGCCCTCTGTGAAAGGCGACCCTGTCCTTGCTGCCAGCTCCGACCGCGACCGACCGCCACTTCTGAAGATTACGATGTGGGATGAATTTCACGAGGACATTCGGAAGGATGCCGAGCAGAGAAAGGCTGCCTGGAGGATTAAGCAGAAGCACTCACCAGCAGAGCATAGGGGGGTCTTGCATTCTCTGGACAAGGTCGTGGAGGAGCACCACAGCCGTACGAAGAGGTTTTTGCACGAAACGCCCCACGCCTTCACTGTCGCAAAGGTTTTGTTGAACGGCTCAGGGTTTTCAGCAGAGCAGTAGGTGCTTTTTTTGCGCAGAATACAGCTGACACAGACTGCTCCCTTGAATGCAGATCAAAATATTTCCGCTTTCTCTCTGCTGACAACGATAATTACCTGGCATTTTTTGTGCAAATGATTAGGGTGATGGTGCGAAAGGAACAGGGCCACGAACTCAAGATGCTGTTCGTGTACACCGAAACTCAACGGGAGAAGTTGCGCTCCCTCATAGAGCAATTGGTTGAGGACGCAGGAGAGCAGTCGCAGGATAGCAAGATGAAGGCGATTCGGGCATATCAGACATTTTGCTGGTCGCTTGTGTACGTCCCAGAATCCAAGAGACTAGGTGCCTGGGACAATCCCATCCGGCGCTTCATCTGGCTAATGGCCCTGCGAGATGATGGGTCATTCATGGATGCGACCAGCCTCACGCCGCTACTCGCAAAGCTCAAATATTTCTGCCGAGTCGTGACATTGTATGAAGCTCTTTCTTGCGAGGATTCAAGGGACGAAATGGAGGACGCCGTCGAGTGAGTGGATTGGCTGTTGTGAGGGTGTTACTGACATCGGCGCCCGTCTTCCTGCATCAGCCGTGTTGGTCGGCTACATGACTTGGCGCTGAAGCTATGCAGTCCAACAACGTTCAATATGGTGTGGGAGCTCCAACAGGTGGCATCTGCACTGGCGTATTCCCAGGTGCAGGATCCCAATGTTTTTGTTGACCCCGGCCGCACATGGATTTCCATTGGCACGGAGACGCTGCATCTTGACCGCCTTCGAAGCGGGATGGCTAGGTTGATCCAGGATGCGAAGGCTGCGTTCCTGCATCTCAGTCAAGAAGATGATTGGCCCACCTTGTCAGAGTCGCATGTCGTTGATGATCTGGGCAAGACGAATAGAGGCTATTCCTTCCTAGAAGAAGTCCCATTCTGCAACCGCAAACATGCGTTCTTTTTGTCGTCGGTTCAAAATTGGAAGCTCGGCTCACTCTCAGGAAATGGCCACTGGAACTGGGACAAAATGGCGATCAAGGAGTTCCTTTATCGCTCGGACAGAATGTGGGGATTTGTCATCTATGCACTTTTCATTGGTACACAGCTGTCCACTCGTGTCAGCCAGTTCCTGCAGATTCAGCTGCGCAATGCGGACAGGCCTCGCAATCTAATTTTTCAGGGAAATGAGGCCTTGTTGCTGGGCAGATACAGCAAGACCACCAACATGAAGGGGAGGGACAACTGTATCCCTGCATTCTTAGCTGAGCCACTTCGGGACCTTTTGCTAGTGCTATTAGGCAGTGGGCAGAGGGAGAGTCAGGCCATCCTCGCGGGGGTCATCTATGGTGAAGAATCACGCTCATTATACCGCACGTAAGCCTCACTGTCTTGTCAGCCATGTTTGGTTGAAAGTCTAACCTC
The DNA here is from genome assembly GCA_038090235.1 of Pulveroboletus ravenelii. Lineage (NCBI taxonomy): Eukaryota > Fungi > Basidiomycota > Agaricomycetes > Boletales > Boletaceae > Pulveroboletus > Pulveroboletus ravenelii. Next base: position 15,503 of record JBBPMH010000256.1, on the reverse strand, counting down.
CACTGCCATCAGTTACCTTTGCGTTGAGAAAGGTATCAGAATCACGGCGGAGGCGTTTTATGATACTGTGAAGCGGCGCAATCAAGAACTTTTTCAGTGCGCCTGGGGCGCAAGCGATTTCCGTCAAGGGATGATCACCCTTGGGCGGGAGTTTATTTCTCCGAATGAGACATTCCCTAGCTGTGCTGACGATCTCCTCGCCGAGGCTGCCGATCATTCCACCGAGGTGGATCTTGCCCACTATGCAATTGTTCAGGGCACAGTGCCCCGCCTCTCCAATAGCAGTCTGGCTCAGCATCGCTGGTTGGCCAAAGAGTGGTCTAGCCTGCTTGGCATGGAGCCTCAGAAGCCTCCTGAGGCTATGCGTGCCAGGGGAATGATGACCATGTCGGAAAAGTTCCTGGACGCAAGGGAGTTCGCTGCCCAGGTCTCTGACGTGGTCGCTAATGCAGTCATGGGCAAGTTGGCAGCCATCGGCCTGACTGCAGAAAACATCAAGAGGCTCGAGAACTTGGAAAAAGTGCCACTCCTTGATGCCGTGGGCGGAGCCTCGCAGGAAGCCAGTGGCAGAGATACAGTCTTAAGCAAGTTGATAGCCATCGGCCTGACGGAACAAAACATCAAGAAGCTCGCGACCTTAGGGGAAGGAACACCATCCCTTGCTGTGGGCGAAGGCTCATCGCAGACGGCTAGGACACCCCTTCACTCGGACAACAACACAGACAATTTAGGAACTCCATCTTCATCCTTCACCACTGAGGATCCGTCTGACTCCTCTACACCCTATGACACCTTGCCGATGCAACGCTCTAGGCAACAAAAGAGAGCTGCCACGCCCGACGTCACCATCCAGGAGCAGGCAATGCTCCAATACCCAAAGAAGAGGATGCGGCATAACGAGGCCGATTGTGAGAAAGACAAGCTTTTGATCAGGGATGATGAGGGCCAAGTGAATTGTTTCCCAGCATTTCACTCGTCTCCACTGGCTTCAAAACCGCCAGGTTACTTGGTGGAGAACATGCTGGTAGAGAACATTCTGCATCGTGACCGAGGTGAAGATGATTTGCTCCAGGAAAACATCCGATGCGCCATTCAAAAGCTGCTGCAGAATTCAACTGCGTGCGAGAAGAGCTGGTCACAGATGGAGGCCATTCTCTTGATAATGCGAAGGAGGCAGGATGGTTTGATAACCATGCGAACAGGAGGAGGCAAAAGCATGCTGTGGCTTATACCTCCTCTGCTTGACCCAGGGGTGCGATTCATTGTTGTTTGTCCTTTCACGGTGCTCCTAGACCAGCAATGTGAGCTTGCGCAAAGGCACGGCCTTCAAGCAGTCGAGTATGGGGCCAGGGACATTCCCTACGATATTCAAATCCTCTTTGTTCAGGTTGAGCACGTTGGGTGCCGAAAATTCCGCAAGTGAGTGCCTCTCATTGGCTGTTATTCCAGCTGGAGAAAATACTGACCCATTTTGTAGCAAGTTGGCTAAGGAGGGTGTCCCGAAGTTCACGGCTATGTTCATTGATGAACACCATGACATGCTCTCTTGCCCACCAGATCGTGGGGTCAGCTGGAAGAGGCTTGCACGCTGGGCGTCAGACCAAGAAATGCAGTTGTATCTGCTCTCTGCCACGGCCCCTCCTACACTCCAACAAAAGCTGCTGGACCCGTACAACATGAAACCAGAGAACACTGCTTTTATTCGGTCGCCCACGAACCGGCATGAGATTGGATTGCACACCATTTCTGTGGGTAGTGGGTCAGGGCTACGAAGCTTGGTCCGTGCCCTTGCAAACAGGCTGAAAGAGCAGGAAAGAATGCTTATATTTTTCAACTCATGTGATGAAGCAGAGCGGTTTTCTGCCGACAATCAGTGTCCTGTCTTTCACAGCAAGCTTCCGAAGGGCAACAGCGGGAAGGAGTTCAACATGGAGCTGTGGGAAAATGGGAAGCGCAAGATGATGGCATGCACTTCTGCATTTGGAGCAGGAGTTGACAAACCCAATGTCCGATTCGTCGTTATTCACATGCCGAAGTACAGCCTTATGTCGGCGTTACAGGCTGTCGGGCGAGCTGGTAGGGATGGAATAGAGTCTCACGCATTCTTCACCACCACTGCCGGGAAACCTGGACCACTGTCCCCAAGTCATTGTTCAGACATTGACATGCGCTGGCAATTAGGTCAACTACTGCACAATGACAAATGCAAGGTCCGTCAGGCGATGGAGTATATGGATGGAAAAACTCTGGCAAAGGAGTGCGGACAGATACCCAACCAGGTGCACTGCGACGTTTGTTATCCAGATAGCGAGGTTCACAAGTTCGCTCTGCAGGCGGCAAAGGGGCTGGGTGAAAAATGATCAGTATGAGACCATCCAGATGATGAAAGCCCCGGTGATAATTACCATTCGTTACAACTTGTTCAATGGTCATAGCTTCATGGAATGCAAATTATAGATACATAACTTTCCTAACCATCTAATACATTAAGCACCATCATAGGTCTGATTTCTAAGCTAGGCAGCTGGTTAGTGTGTCCAGACACAGCCAGTTATTCCTTTTTTGAGGGGGCGATGTGGCACTGCTTGGCCGCAGGAGATCCTACTCGAGTATGCGTATATTCCACTGGGCAAGCTAAGGTAATGATTTGGCTGACTACAGGTTTCAGGCAGAGTGCTCCCGCTTTCTGAATATAGTAGCTATGTTTCTGTTCCTCATACAGGTGGAGCAGAGCAAATAAAACGTACCTTTACAAAGGCTAGCATTTTACGTCCACCTACATGTCGGCGAATCATGAACCGTGTTCAATTTGAAATCAGCAATCAGCGAGCTGCATATTTCACTTAGAATGCTTGAACAAGTCAAAATGTGCAGACACTGACTGACTCTCTTGTCTGAAGACGCTTGGACGACGCCACACTGCGCATACCTCAGTTGTCAGCTCGAAAACAATGCGTAGGCCTGGAAGGCTACTCGCATGCTCAACCTGTTCTCCTTTATGATGTAACCAACGCCATATCCATCTGCAGCAACAGGGCCGAGTTTGAAAAGCCAGAGCGTCAGGTTTCCACAGTTCAACATTGATAGAATGGAGGGATTTAGCAGGTTTCAACCAGTGTCACGAAAATGGATGGCAATGTTGCTGCCAGGACAGCCATCCAGGTGCTCGGAACGTGGTCATCTGGGAGGGGTTCGAGGTTCCCACTTAGCTGGCGTTGGTGGAGGTAATATAGCGCGAGATGTCCAGTCTGAACGTAAGCATGGCCTGTCTAACACTGTCTCTCCCAGACTCACCTGTCTTGCCCGAGGCCCTGACTGCACTCTTCCGTCAAAGCCACGTGATGATTGCATGCTCTGCGCAGCGCAGTAACATTCTGTTTGTTGGAAGCCTCGGAGAAGAACACCTGAAGAGATGTTTCAATGGAATAAAATGCTCGGATTGACAGTTGAAGTGAAGCTACAGACCTTTGTGAACTCTACGCTCTCCAGCTGGATGGTCCAAATTGCCTCAGTCCGACCACGCGAAAACGCTTTCGTCATCGCTGGCTCGTACATACACTCAGTCCTTCCACTGATGAGCTTGATGATCAGCCTCCATGCAATCCGACCTATTGTAAAGACCCAAGTATGCAACCCGGAATGCCATTTGAACGAATGCATCTGAACTAAATCCATGGTTAGTGATAAAGTTCTTGCCATAGCCTTTGAATTCCAAAGCTTGGCGATCATTCTGACAGATCAAGTCACTTATCTCATCTCCGCAATCGAATTTCAACAAGGATCTGAGGTGTAAGTGTCCAAACGAGTTTGGCGGGGCTTGTATCATACCTGTCCAAGGTAGAAGCGACGTTGTTGTTGGAGCCGTGTCTTCCTGGATCTGCCTGCGGCTTGTAGGACTTTGCATGCGGGGAGAGCCGGGCGTGGAAGAGTGTGGAGTGTGGGTACTGGAGGGTTGATGGAGTGTGCCAGAAGCATAAGGCCCTCCGTAAACACATCCGCTGCGAATCTGGTGGGGTTGGGGGTCTTCGTGAGGATGGGGAGAACAGGTTCAAATCAAGTACATACCTGAGAACTGCATGGCCATCAACGCCAGTATGCTCAAAGTTGATTCCAACTGCGCCATCCGCGTAAACAATGATTTGGAGCTGCACTCCCAGGTCAGTCCACCAGACTAGAGTAGTGGACAAACCCAAACCTTGTTGTACCACCTATTGGTGCATGTACCCACTTGGACACCCTCTCGGAGATCGTACGTCCTACATAAGAAATTGGAGCAAAGCACGGCCAAGTCCTCCCCATTCACGCCTCCAAGGTCGTTGCGCTGGTTCTCGAGATGTTCGCGAGCAGGTGCGGCGTTGTCAAGACAGACAACAAACAATGCTTCGTCAATAAGTTTTAAGCAATCAGCATTGTTCGATCTTCCGCAAGCGCCTGATGCAACTGAGGCCATGTCTTTCTGCTTTCAGTAACAAGCACTTGATGAAGGCACGAGCAACCCAGACATCGTTCGAAATAGCAAAGTATGAGTTGATGTTGGACGGACCTCCATGACGGGGGTCCTATCTGCATCCTGCACGATGGCTTGCAGGTTCTGCAGCACCTCATGCTTGGCCAACAGAAGTCGGTGATCATCATCAGGCATGTCGGACCAGTCTGGGTGGGGCGGGTCGTTCAAGTCACTAACGAAGACAAGAAACAGATAGTATACGTACAAAATTGCCCTCGTCTGAGAACGATGATGTGGTGAATAGTCTCATTCATAACCATCTGGCATCCCCGCTGCGTCCGCGCGCTTAGTAACCGGCCATGATGGATTGAAAGAAATCCCCACCTGTGTCGGAATCCACATGGTACCAAATAATCTTGTGTACTGATCCATGTTGAGTGCATCCACGAATGGAACCAGGGTCAGGCAATCCACTACGGGGGTCATGTATAAGGCCAAGCGAAGAGACAATGAGAGCAGCAGCGCGGGGCAACTGAGGCCCTCGATCGGGAATGGGATCGTTCCTTGGAAGGTAAATTGAGATCAACAGACAATGATCAGGGAAGAGAGGCGCACTCGAGCACGAAGAGTGGATTGAGAGCGAGTACCACAGGCCCAATTTTTGCGCACCAAGGGTTCGTAAACAAAATACACAGGAGGGACCGGAAGTGTCGATATCACTCACCAAAAGTCCTCGACGGAGCTATGCAACCGAAGGGGCATCAGCGACACTGGCACCACCTCTAGACATCGTAATGCATCGGGACACACCTTGCTCGCCCCAAGGCCCATTGCTCGAGACCCTCCTAAAGAGCAGGGCCTTCTCCTTGGAAGAAGGCCTCAACGACACAGGTCGTGGCAGCATGTTCTTCGTCATCTTGCAAGCCATGGAGGGCGGTCAGTCATCGCTTGCATGTGTTCTCAAGAGGGGGAATGGGTAGCTTCGGGAGGGCATTTTGATTCGCAAAGGTGCAACCAGGGGTTGGCATGGTGATGAAACTTTGTTAAGGTCATGGAGAGAAAGAAATAGCCCGGTACTCTGCTATGGCTGCTTATAATGAAGCAGTAACTCGCCACCGGGTGCTACAATCGGAAGTGCAGAGGTAATGTGAAATGATCCACGTGGTGCAGCCAGGTTATCCCTGCAGAGCAGTCCCCGAAAAAAGTCCCCCTTAATGGCGAGGATGCTTCGCATTCAACTGGGCGCCCGACTCAAATAATGATATACACAGCCTATCTGAATCCCATCTGCAATGACAGCCTAAGGTGGTCAAACGTTAACACAGAGACTCCCAAAAGAAAGAATGGGTCCAAGGAATTCTATCGAGATCTGGGGGGGTATGTCCAGTGCTGGTGGTTCTTTATAGACTACTCTGACTTCCAACGGAACTGAGATCGCTCATGCATGTCGTGTGGCATGGGCAGAGGGTTCAGTCACCATGCATTGGAATCAGCCTAGCTATCCAACTGTCAGTGTCCATCTGTCCGTGTCATTCATTGCCCGTCTGCCAGTCGCCAGTCAGAATCGGAACCAGTCTGGAACCAGTCCGTTACAACATCTCAACACCAGAACCATAATGAATGATGGGAATTGCCTGCTTCCTTGTATTCAGTGGCCCACACATTGAGCGCCCTGTTTGCTCCATCAACAACGGCATAAAGGAATAGAGGGCTACTTAGTTGTGTTTGGAACACTGGATCTGAGTCGAAATCCTTGCTCGGGGCCAGCTCTTGAAGGTGTATCACTATACGAGTGCAAACGCGCACAAGCGATCAACATCACTACCTAAAAACAGTGACCAGTAGAGTACCATATGAGCCAGCTGCACCACCTGACATGCCCATGCTACGACGAGATGAACCCCCGAGCATCGAGCTTGAGGGGGAGTGGATAGGCTGTACAAGCATCGACACCGGACTTACCATAAACGATAGGGACATGTCTGGAGGGTCCCGAGGCAATGAGGGTGCTTGGAACTGAACTAAGGCGACGAAGGGCGCCTTAGAGCCATCGCACAAGCCCCTGGAGTGAGGGAAGGAGGAAGACTTACCTGGGATGGCTTGAGACAAGCTAAGCAAACCGGATGACGAAGCAGCCAGACAAGGCGACTCCTACAGCGGCCATAAAAAACCCTGAATGTGATCAGAAGCCACGCTGTACCAGACATACTTAGTACTCACTCACACCACAATTTCAGGCCCATCAAAAGGCTCGAGGTGTCGTTGCAGAAAGACTTGTCCAGCATCCAATGACTTGCCTTTTTCCGAACGTCGCAAGGTCAGTTGCACCCCGCTATCTCTGTGTTTAACTGATCGCCCTGTGGATCTTTGAAAAGGGCAAACATGCTGAACATATTGCAGAAGCCCGGATTACTCGCTATTTGGATCTGGAAGCCTGTGTTAGCAATTCCGAAGAGGAGGACGACAGCTCAGAAGAAGAGGGAGATGGTACGTCACGTATCTGGTATCTTCATTCTATTTCCAACACGTTTCAGACCCATCGCTGTTCCAGATGGGGAGGATGAGTCAAGCGGACATTTTATTCCCTCCCTAGTGAGTCCCGTCTCCAGCCGCCAGTCTGTCAAGGTACACGCAGGCCATCAATGCAATATCGTCCCAGTATGAATTCGGTGGAAGATGAAGAAGGAGAGGGTGATGAAGTGATGGATGAAGTTCTGGAGGTGCTAGATGATATCGGTCTCTGGTAGGCAGTCAGTGACTGGCTGAGCAGTGCACTCAACTCTGAGTACCTGATGCGCATGGTGGGCTTCCAGCACGGAAAGTATATGAAGATTGGCTTTTGGGAAAATCTCGCATCCGAACTCGCGTTCGAGCATAATTTAGACAAGTGAGAGCAAAACTTCAAGGCGATGACATCAGCAAAATGTACCATTACTTTTTCGTACTTTTTACCCCTGAACGAACGAGGAAGTGATTTCCTCGTTCGTTCAGGGGTGGTAAGACCACATGGGTGGATTGTCTCCGTCGCATGCCCAGCTTCTCACAGTGGCTATCACAGTGACATCCCAGAGCGATCTAGGCAGCAAACATCACCACCACTCACCCCGCACACGGGTTCTCTAGGTCTTCCTGATGCCTGGACAGTGAATGCTGAAGCCAGGCCCAGTACACCAATGATTAACCAGTAAATTTCTCGTTTCCTCAGCAACTGGCAGGACTGACCACATATATAGAACTCAACTTTATTTTGTGCCCGGTGGTCAAAGAGAGCCTCAAGGCGTACCATGCAATCTTCAAGATTGGGTCTGGTTGGCGCACTGGCTATGATGGATGCCTCTGCAGGACTGCTGCTCCAGACCCTTTGCAATTGGCGTCGGGCGAGACAGCACCTTGCTGTCTCCCTCAGAGCTCGAACAGAGGGTGCCAGGATTCCTCAGGAGACCATCCATGAAAAGTTCTTGACCTCTTTTGCTCCACCCAAGAAAGGCACACTCTACATGGTCATTGAGGCCAAAGAGGGAAGGGATGGAGAGTCTGTCGGTTGGGTACTGAGCGCCACAGTTTCATCAAAAAGTAAGCGATGTATTTTGGTGGCTCGCTTGACAGCTCTGCAGTGAGAGAAGCGGAACTTTCCTGGGATTGGATTATCGAGGTTGTAATCGCACTGCGACTAATTCTTCCATCCATCCACCATGACATACATTAGGAGGCATTGGAGTAGTGTGGTTTGTATGGACTAGCCTGGCTAGCTCCAGACCGAATTCGGCATTTGGGACTTGATCAGATCACGACTCCACCCATTTGTAGTATTGGCAAGAGCTTGGTAAATCCTTACATGAAAAACGATGGACGACATCTTTCCAACCGCTTACAGAACCAAAGAAAAGATTCGGAGCAATTGTGGTACTTACCCTCCGTAGCCTTGATTTCCTGCGCCCACGCTGTAAAATCCTCCTGACTAAAGATAGAGACTATAATATTGAGATCCTGAATCATTTCCATCCTCAGATTCGGACTTTGCCAGATGCAGAACGCGGTCCTGAACAGAATGTGGTTGTAGCCGCATTTTCCGAACATTAAGTTTGCGTGGAACTCCGGACACTCCCCATTCTTCTGTTGATCTTGTGGTGTTCCACAGCAATAGCAATATTCAAACTTGGTGAAAACGAACGACCGCCTGAAGGCTTGGTAATCCCCCTGGACCAGAGATTGATCCTGCAGGCATTCGCATAGGGGGAAATGATCAGGCACCAGCTCCTCTTTCCACACGAAATGGTACATGCACTTGTTCTGCAGCGTGGGCATGTACTTGTTCAACCATTGGGTGCGCTCCAAACGGGCAGCCTTCCCTAGCCTAGATTGGCTCGCCCTCAGCAAGGAACCACCCAAACTATGTAGTGGTGAGGGGGCAGGCTGTGCGGGTGTCAAAGATACTGTCGTGGAGTCAGAGACAGATCGAAACAAGTTCTGGCGCGTGTTTTGTCAATCCATGGTGAAGCATTGCTCTGCACCACACTAACCTTCTTCACCCGCTGACCGCTTGTTAGCCCAGGCTCAATAACATCCGCTGCTGCTAATGTGGAATCCAATGCGAAGGGCGAAGAGTACCCTGAACTGTTTGTATAATTTTTTTTTGGGACTGCATGGGCCATGGCGTGTGGAGACTGAAGGAAGGATTGCACATGATCAGTCAGTTGGATCAGCGAAGGGAAACATCTACCTGGATTTCGCCTTCGGCTCTCAAACATTCAGACCCTTCTTCACCCCAACTTTCCCCCACGTGAGCGTCCTCGTCTTTCTCGCAATCGATCTCATTATGCCGCGTCCTCTTTTTTGCTCGTGGGAGCATTGCCCCCTCCTGGGTGATAACTTCGGCCATGGCAGCCCTCTTTCGCTGCCCAGAAAATTGAATTGGCGAGGCGTCATAGCGTTGCGGGAGCGTGTCGAATGGGTGCAGTTTCTTAGGAGGGCGTGATGGCGTGGCGGATTGCTGCGTTTCACTGCGCACTGGCCCCCCTTCTACAGGGTGCTTTGGTCGACCTACGTTCATTTGCAAGCTGGAAGGTGGACCATGCCGGTTGCTCTCGGAGGCCCATGTGGACGAGTCAAATGGATCCTCATTGAAGGGTGACGACAGAATCTCTAAGCCGTGCGTATCATCGTCCAAGTGGAGGGAAATGCTAGCCGCCTGCGACGGGCCTTCACCTGCAGCGAGGGATGGTGCTCCTCCCCCTAAGATCGCAAGCTTCTTGATATTTTTTTCCGCCAGGCCAATGGCTGTCAACTTGCTCAAGACTGCATCTGCAACATTGGCTACCTCTGAGCCTGCGCCCATGGGATCAGGAAGAGGCGCTTCTCTCAAATTCTCGAGCTTCTTGATATTCTCTGCAGTCAGGCCGATGGCTGTCAGCTTCCTCATGACTGCATCAGCAACCATGTCGGAGACCTGGACAGCGAGCTCCCTTGCATCCATAAGCTTCACTGTCGTTCCCATGGCATGCACAGGCTCAGGAGGCTTGGGAGGTCCCATACCAAGCAGCCTGAACAAAAGCCCCAACCAGGCAATAACCCTTCGTTTGCCTTCGCAGGGCTGGTGTCAATGCTCCAACCAGGCGAATGTGTGCTCAATAAGCTCACCCTTGCTCCCCATGCTCTCCTCACCCTCAACAGACCCCTCTGCTACCTCAGACCTGTGGATAGGGCCCTCTGGGCGAGGAAACCCTAGGTGTGGTTGCACTTCAGCTGCTCCTTCCACAAACTATTGGGATTTCTCACCTGCGTCCGCTGGGTCAAAAGAAAGCACAAATCCCTCACTAACCGCACCAGAAGAGCCCGGAGGCGATTCCTCTGCCAGCCGATTTCCTGAGAGACAGAGAGCGCTTAGTGTCAGGCCTCATGTCGATTTCAAGAAACAGGGCCACACTCACCACCCACCTGCTTGGGCATTGAGCAGCCAGCAGCAGGCGCTTGCACCTCTGCAGCTGTGGTGCTATTGCCTTGGAGGGTGGGGGCTATTGAAAAGGACACCAATCAGAATTCATTTATCCTGTCAAAAAATGCGCACTCACCGCTTTCTGGCAGGTCAAGAGGGACCTGCGGCATGCCCTCAGGTGTGACACTGGACGCCGTGGGTAGTGGAGCCTTGCTGTCGCCACAATCTCGCCCAGAGGCATCTGTCATCTTACTCTCTGGGGATGAATGAATGATTGGGTATAGAACGAATGCAGAAGAAGCATGAGCCTTACCCCTGGATGATATGAAAGAAAGCTGCTGGCTGCAGGTGTTGTATTGGGATGAACCCGTCGGCGATGATGATGGCACTGATGACTCGCTCATGACTCCGTGTGCCGCCTTCACATGTTTCGTGAATGCCTCCCTGCTTGTATAGAAACGCCTGCACTGATCAATGGGGCAGCACAACCTGTCACCCTCCCTTTCGACGACATATTCCTTGCCACCGACAGTGACTGGGGGAATGTTGGAGTGCTGACTCCAGCGATGATGGCTACGAGCGGCGGTATTTTTGAATGTCTGTTCGCAGTCAGAACAAGGAAAGGACATGGCAAGAGTAGGTGAGACGCTCAGTCAAGCTGTGTGCACCAGCCTCTCCATCTCTTATAGCTAGCCCCATCCAGACCAATATCGCTCGAATGCCAAGCAACCCTAAGGTTTCACAGTCGCATTCCGCACTGAGCCGCAGAAAGACCGCCCGATGGGTTAGTTCAGCACGCGATCTCAGTGCCACACAAGATTTCGTAAAGCGTCGGCGGATCGCCAAGAATCGTGCCTGGGGGGGTTGTGAGAGCAAAGAAGTGACGCAGCTCCAAGAATGGCGGTTGAGGCGGGGACCACCCATTTTGAAGCCAGAAACCAGAAGGTAAACCGGGGTTGCGCCAGCGAGAATGAAGGGGCTGTCGCAGTGCAAATAAGCTGCAAAGAACAACAGAAAATAGACAGTGACGACATACCTCTGCCTTGGTTCTTTACTTGTCCTCGCTTAGCCAAGTCAGGACCTCCGTGGACCAGTCTGGATTGCCGTCATGGGAGTCGTCTAAGCTCGGTATCTTGTCTGAGACTCCGATCGCCCGACGCAACGTCCTCAACTCGCATCGCTCGGAAAGCGGAGCATGCCTGAGTTGAGCAATTGATGCGACACTTGCGGAGGGGCTGCAGAAGATGTCATGCATGTACGAGTAAGACATCGGGAGTAGCACCGCATCAAAATTGCTCAGCAGCTTTAGTGTGAACAGGGGGAGGGATGTGCGTGTGTGGATTGCGTGAATCACGTGGTTTTATTTTTGGCCATGCAGGCACACCAGTCCTCTCTGCCCACCGTGCTCCAGCCAGGCGCGCTGAACTGGATGCACCAGCACACGAACCCACTTCAACCGAACGCAAATTCTGCCCGAGATGTTTTCAGTGGTGATGGCACCAGTGAACGCTAAAAGGGCGGGGCAGGACTTGGACGGGGTGAGGTGGGGGGGGATAGAGCAATCCTCTGCTGAACCTCGGTGGAGGGGCGTGTTGTTGGTGTGGCCGCGTGTGGCTGCGGGAGAAGAGGTCAGCCAAAGTCTCTAATGCTGTTAATCACACCAGCGCAGAAGAAACTGGCGCGTTTCGGTCTCTTCTCACGCACCTGCTGTCTGCCAGCCTGCCAACACCTGTCAGGGATGTATCCGCATCAACGCAGGACCGAACGGGAGGAGCACCCAAAGAAGTGCTCGCGGCCGAGTGCGCCAGACGAAGTGAGCATGGGCGAACATGATCGACAGAGAAGGTGCGCAGCATCCCTCACGTGCTCCCTCCTTTCTTCGAAGTCTGCAAAATGGAATGGGGCCGTGTCGCAATGGACGAAGATCCAATGAGTTCACAGAACGGTCCGGTCAACGGACGGAGGTGGCTGGGGGCTTCTTGGCATTCGTGGGGGGAGGTGAAGCTGCCAAAGGGGTCTCCTGAGCTGGATGGATGCAGGCCGCCATGAGATCGAGGCTCTTCGCCGCGAGCTCTCCGGTGTGAAGGATTTGAACTGGACCACTGCTGAGCTCAAGCAGCGTCTGGACATTCAAAGCAAGGAGGGGAATGATCACTGCTGAAGAATGAGCTCGATCACCTCCTGATGCACCTGGAGGACCGGGTCTCGGGGCCTAAAGGCGCGGGGAGTTTCCTCAGTAGGGCTGATGTGCTTTCTGGCACTGAGATCACAAACACGCTCCAGAGGCTTAGTGATGAAGTGATGCAGAGCACTGCATTCACGGCAGAGTCCATGGCTGAGTTATTTTTCCGTGAGACGACGGCGCAGGTGCTCCCAACGAATGGGTAACTAGTGGCTTGCAGATGAGCATCGGATGCCATCGGAGGCGCCACGGTTCATTCCCTCTGCAGAAAACGGCCCCATTTTGATGCAGATTGTGCTCCAGGCGCGTCTGGCGCGTCACCCGCGCTGGATCGCATGCGCTGGGGCCATTGGCAGGTGTGGGGGCCAAAACTGGCCTGTCGATGCGGTCCACCACGGCGTGCATGAAAAAGGCGGGCGGCTGCTCCTCAATGAAGCAGGTGTGTGCCGAACATGCTCACAGGCACGACCAGCGGCGCAGGCGATCGCTGGCTGTCGGCGAGCCACGCGTGCACGCGTCCCAGGGACGCCACTTGGCGAGTCACAGACTGCGCTCCAAGTCATGAGCAGCACAGTCCCCTGCCTCGACGAAATCCCCCTCGCGCATGCTGGCGGCGCTGCTGGGTAGATGGGGTGAGTTCGGGCGGGGGTCGACCGCTGGAGCAGGAGCACCGTGGGGTACGCTCAACGACCAACGGTCGCGTCCGGTCGGAGCCCGCGCCACGGGCCCTGGGGCTGGAGTGATGGGGGGAGTGGGGTTTGTCGTTCGTTCATCACTGGTGCAGGTTAGGTTACGCCGCGACGTTCAGCCACGGGTTTGATGGGCATGAGTAAGACGCCTGTCCAGCGTGATGTTGATGGTGACACACCAGTAATTGACAGCAGACTCTTCTGCCACCAGCTCGTGCATACAAAGGCGGCCCTGCCGTTCATCTGAGAGAAACATGGTGGCCAAGATGGTAGGAACTCACATCACCCATCATACACCAGTCGACACCAACCAACTCAGTGAATTCGTGGTTTCCCCCGCGTATCTCGCCCGTTCAATGCCAGAGGTGGGCAGACACACCCAGGGCTAAGAACACACAGCTGCGATCAAGCAACAGGCGCTCAAACGGCTCCTCATAAAGACCAAGTCCTGCAGAAAATGCAGTTGGATAGGGCGCGACAACGACCACTGACGATATCCCAGAGAGACTGAGCGACAGCCTGTGCAAAGGGACGTAAAAGGATGAAGCTCATCTCAGTTCGTTTTACTTACTCTGAACTTAGTCAGAGAACAGATGAAGGCTGCAGTATTTGCTGCTTCGGCTGCTGGGACACACTAAGGCTGGTTCACTAAAGGTGACCCCCATTGCAAACGAATGGACGACAACCCACTTGCAGTCCATCCACCTTGCAAAGCGAGTGTAACCCTTGACGCAGTCATATGGCTTCAACAGACCTGCCTCATACTTGCTTTTAATGACGCAGTTTAATCGTTCGTCTCTCGAGCCAGACTCCTGATCCGCTGCCGTCAGCAAAAATTGCTCTGTCTTGCTTGCAGCAGAAGGAGCGGGGCTGCGAGCTCCTTTGTGGGAACCACATGCGGTTCGGACGTCGCACCCCCCTGTTGCTCAATGGTCGGTGTTGGTTGAGGGATGAATGCATCTCCAAATCTCCCGCCGTTGGGTCAGGGTATGATGGCGCCAGCGTGATGGATGGTCCATGCTATGGTCGAGGGCAGGGTGAAGAACATCTGCAAAGCAGAGGAGTAACGTTACGCTTTGACGACTCTTAGAAGGCCTACACGAGGCTTACCGAGCACTCTGATTGGACCGGAGCACGCTTGTACGGCACTTTTCCTTTTATATTCTCTGCACAACTGAGGTCTGCGCACACTTTCCAAATTGCTGACGAAGGATCCATCATCAAGCGTCTCCAAAAGTCACGAACGTAAAGTGTATGATGAAGAAAGTCAAACCTTGGAAGAGCCGCCATGCAAGCACGCACGTGAGGACAGAGAACTCATTGCCCAGGGCTTCTGACTGATAAAGCTACGTGTTCAGAATCGGAATCATGCACACCTCTGCATTGACTCCCATAGCACAAGGTTGAGATGGCTCGTCCATCTGTTGCATCTGAGAGGACATGAGCAACCGAGACGACGCAGGATCACCAGAAAAGACGCACTGGGCCTGCCACCCTCGGCTGAGGGGGACGCTGTTTGCCATGGGAATCACCTTGGTCCTGACGGTCGGGGACAGGTACAGCAGTAGTTTACGCTATGACGGTGATGAGCCCTCGCATATAAATCCGAGAAATAACTCCGCTCTCCTGTCACTGTTCGCTAACAGGCACACAACTACACTGTCAGCCAGGCGTGGTCAGTCAGGTATTGAGGTCGCGTAAGTGCACAATATGTCAAATTACCGCTCGATAGGCTGTCATGAAATAAGCACAAGTAAACGGTGGTAAAGGGCTACGTACATACTAAGGCGGAGCAGTGCACGCCTACGCAGGTCTGGCGAATTGCTGAGAATACATGTCACGAACCAGGGACCCTCGAGAATGGCCGCAGACCAGCATAAGCTGGTGAGTGCTCTTCCATGACAGACAGTCGGATGTGGTGCATGTAACAGCATCTTGGTGGAGATGAGCATGGGATGGGATGGGTGGTCGGCGGGGTCTGGCTCAGTGGCTCTAGCCGGGCTTGCTCCACAATGCACGTGGAAGTAACCACATCTGGCACGAGAAGCGAGGCTCTCCACCGCTTTCATTCGATTTCACCTCTACGGCAGTTTTTGGGCGTGATTGATAGCGTCCACTGTTTCCCTTCCCGATGTTCTCTGTTCGTGGGGAGGTGGGGACGTGGGCAGGATGACGAGTCGTGCCGGATGGTGTCGAGTCATGGGGTTGTTCGCTTTCCGATTGTCTATGGGGGACGGAGTGCGTTCGGTCGTC